>JAIUZE010047736.1:0-12710 GCA_022085475.1 Heliosperma pusillum | reverse complement strand
ACCCAAATCACTTTGTGACTTGCAAGAGACTTTTAGTAGACTTTTAGATCAATTTTGAACAACAACCGTCCCTGAGATCGACATCCCTACTTCACAACTATTTTCACTACACCAAAATGGCGCCGTTGCCGGGGACGGTGTATGTTTAATTTGATTTTTTTTAGTTTGCTTTAGTTTTTGCCTCTTGTCTTGAGAAACCTAGTTTCTCAAGGCATTCTCACCGTTTACATTTAGTTTTCTTGTATGCCCAGGCGAGCTCCCCTAAGGAATCAACCTCCAATCGATCCCGAGATCGAAAGGACCTTTAGGAGACTTCGCAAAGTCTTCAAAACCGCAAGTAGAGGCTCTTCTTCAAATCCGATTATCACAACGGAGGAGCTTTTACCTTCAATTGAAGAAAGGGAAATTCGGGAAAGTAACGAGATAGATATTGAGCATCCAAGTGTAGAGAATTGGGAGGATATTGTGCCGATTGCGGAATTTGTGAATCCTTTTGGAATCCCACCAACCATCCCACAAGACATCCAACCACCCACTCTTCTAACAATGCCTAAATTCTCATCTCACTCCATTCCCACGGAAGATACTCTTCCAAACACCACCCCCGTACCACAAAATCTCACCGGAAATTTCATTGCCAAAACCGCTTTTATCCAATTGGTAGAGAGAAACCAATTTGGAGGTATGCCAAGTGAAGACCCTCATCTACACATGGAGACTTTTTGTGATTATTGTGATGCCGTTTCTCAAACGGGAGTGACTCAAGACCAAATCCGATGGGTCTTGTTTCCTTTCTCTCTTATTGGAGCGGCAAAACGATGGTTGAAGAGTCTTGACAAGGTCGCTCTAGGTATTGACTCATGGAAGAAGCTAGCTCTAGCTTTTTATCAAAAGTTCTATCCACCGGAAAAGACAAATATGTTGAGAGCTAAGATAACCGGGTTCAAGCAAAGGGATGAAGAGTCACTCTATGAAGCTTGGGACCGATTCAAGGAGATTATTCGTTCTTGCCCTCACCATGGTTTGAGTGAGTGGTTCTTAGTACAACAATTTTGGAATGGACTTTATGAAGATGCTAGAGGAATTTTGAACATGGGATCAAATGGAAGGTTCACGGAAGTAGATGATGCTCAAACTTGGGCAAGAATAGAGGAGATGGCGGCCCATAACTCACAATTTAGTAGGCCAAGGCAAACTCCTAGGGGAAGACATGAAGTGAGCTCCGTTACCCAAATGGGAGCCGATTTTGGAGCTCAACTTAGCTCTTATATGGAAGCAATGAACCTCAAAATGGACCAACAAACGGCTCTATTCCAACAAGCTCAAAGTTCATTAACTCAACCTCCTATGCAACAAGTGAATGCTATGGTGATGGCACCAAGCTTACCTCAAGGGGTTTGTGAATGTTGTGGAACATTTGGTCATGATCCCCAAGAATGTAGAGGATCCGTGGAACAAGTAAATGCCTTTCAATCTTATAGGCAAGGAACCCCTTACTCCAACTTCTACAATGAGAACACAAAGAACCACCCAAATCTCTCATACAAAAGCCAAAATGTTCAAAACCCTCAACCACAACCATATGTTGCCCCACCCATGAGAAACAATCAACAAAACTTTCAAAGACAACAATACAATCAAAACCAACCTTCCTACAATCAACCACAATACAACCAAAATCAATACAACCCACCACCACAAAATCAACCTCCCATGCAACCACAAGTTGGGGATCCAAACTTGGACATTCACAAAGCGATTCTCCAATTGCAAAAAGATAACCAAGCCAAAGATATTATCATCAATAACATCCTTGCCCACAATAAAATGCTTGAAACTCAAGTGACTCAAATAGCCTCGGGGAGTTCCTCTAGGGGAAAGGGTCAATTACCTCCTCAAGGTAACCCACCTAGAAATGAAACCGCCAATGCCATACATTTGAGGTGTGGAAAGAGTTATGAGGGGCCAAGAATGCCAATTGAAGATGATAATGGAGAGGGAGACAAAGTGGAAGATGGTGGACCAATTGAAATTGAGGTTGTTGAATTGGATGATAAGGAGGAAGAGTGCTCTTCAAGTGAGCAAGTTGTTGTTGAGAAAAATGATGATGTGATAACAACAAACAAGAAGGTTGAGGAGCCTATTGTGATAAGGCTACCTTTTCCTTCTAGACAAGCCAAGACAAAACTTGATAAGCAACTAGGCAAGTTCATGGAAATTGTAAAGAACTTGGAGGTCTCTATTCCTTTCACCGACCTCATCACTCAAATCCCCGCCTATGCAAAATTTATGAAGGACATTCTTACAAGGAAGAAGTCATTGAGTGGAGTTGAAACCGTGGCATTCACCGGTGAATGTAGTGCATTTCTACAAAACCCAACCCCTCCAAAATTGAAGGATCCGGGTAGTTTCTCCATCCCATGCACCATAGGCAACATTACCATTGACAAGGCCTTGTGTGATTTGGGAGCTAGTGTGAGTGTGATGCCATACTCCATATGTGAAAAACTTGGCATGGGAGAGCTTAAATGCACAAACATTACACTTCAAATGGCGGACCGATCAACAAAGCAACCTTTGGGTGTGTTGGAGGATGTCCCGGTTCGAATTGGGAAATTTTTCATCCCGGTGGACTTCATTGTTCTTGATATGGCGGAGGATTCTCAAATCCCCATAATACTCGGGAGGCCATTCTTGCACACCGCCGGAGCGGTAATTGATGTGAAACAAGGGAGGCTTACTCTTGAAGTGGGGGATGAGAAAATCACTTTCAATTTGCAAAATGCCATGAAAGCCCCCAATCTTGGAGAAGCATGCTATTTCATTGACATTATTGATGCCTTCGTTGAAGAAGTTACACCTAGCTTCTATATGAGGGACCCTTTGGAGGCTATATTGACTTTAGAGCCAAGGGATATCATGGAGGAGCTACATGGGTTTGAGTTCGACTTGCTTGAAGCAACTTTGGAGGGAGAAGAGCTTGATGAAGAACAACTCTTAAGACTTGAGTCTATCATCCAAACTTCTTGTGCGGTAGACATTGCGGTAGAGGTACAAGCTCCTTCTCTTAAACCCCTTCCTTCTAACTTAGTATATGCTTATCTTGATGAGTCGAAGTGCAAACCGGTAATTGTAAATGCTAGCCTTGATGATGATCAATTGAATGCATTGTTGTGTGTGTTGAGAAAACATGAGAAAGCTATAGGCTATAGCTTGGATGATTTGAAGGGGGTTAGCCCCGAATTGTGTATGCATAGAATTCATATGCAAGATGACCATGAGCCAAGAAGGCAACCCCAAAGAAGATTAAACCCCACCTTGCAAGAGGTTGTCAAAGGTGAAGTCATGAAGCTACTAGATGCCGGGATCATCTACCCAATCTCTTACTCCGATTGGGTTAGCCCCGTGCAAGTGGTGCCAAAGAAAGGTGGCACCACGGTAGTGAAGAATGATAAAGATGAACTAGTGCCAACTAGGTTAGTGACGGGGTGGAGAATGTGCATAGATTATAGGAGGTTGAATGCCTCAACAAGAAAGGATCATTTCCCCCTTCCCTTCATTGACCAACTCTTAGAGAGACTTGCCTCAAACAAGTATTTTTGCTATTTAGATGGATATTCGGGATTCTTCCAAATCCCAATTGACCCGATTGACCAATCTAAGACCACATTCACATGCCCTTATGGCACTTTTGCCTATAGGAGAATGCCTTTCGGTCTTTGCAATGCCCCGGCTACATTTCAACGATGCATGATGAGCATTTTTTCCGATTACATTGAATCTATCATGGAAGTTTTTATGGATGATTTTAGTGTATATGGGAAAGATTTTGATTTGTGCTTGCATAATTTGTCCTTGGTGTTGCAAAAATGTGAAGAAGTTAGTCTCGTTTTGAATTGGGAGAAGTGCCACTTCATGGTTAATGAAGGGGTGGTTCTCGGTCATCTTATTTCGGAAAAGGGTATCCAAGTTGATAGAGCTAAGGTGGAAGTGATTGAGCAATTACCCCCACCTTCAAATCTTAAAGGGGTGAGAAGTTTCCTTGGTCATGCCGACTTTTATCGCCGGTTCATCAAGGACTTCTCCAAAATTGCTAAACCACTTACACAACTTCTCCTCAAGGATACCCCTTTCCATTTTACTAATGAGTGTGTTGAGGCATTTGATAGGATCAAGGAAGCTCTTATTTCGGCTCCGGTCATGCAATCCCCGGATTGGGAATTGCCATTTGAGGTGATGTGCGACGCAAGCGATTATGCCGTTGGCGCGGTTCTTGGCCAACGGAAGGATAAAGCTTTGCATGCCATTTACTATTCTAGCAAGACCCTTGATGAGGCACAAGTGAACTATGCAACGACGGAAAAAGAGCTTCTTGCCATTGTTTTTGCTCTCGATAAGTTCCGTTCGTACTTGATTGGCTCCAAAGTCATTGTGTATACGGACCATGCCGCACTCAAATATCTACTTGCCAAGAAAGAAGCTAAGCCCCGCCTCATTAGATGGATCCTTCTCTTACAAGAATTCGATTTGGAGATAAGAGATAAGAAGGGTGCGGAAAATGCGGTGGCGGACCACTTGTCCCGGCTAAGCTATGATGGAAGTAAGGATGACATGCCTATCAACGATTCATTCCCGGATGATTTTCTCTTTGCAATTCATGAAACAATCCAAAATCAAGCACCTTGGTTTGCGGATTTTGCCAACTATATTGTGGGTGGTGTTCTTCCACCGGGCATCAACCACAATCAAAAGAAGAGATTTTTATTTGAAGCCAAGAGATACTTTTGGGATGATCCTTTGTTATTCAAGGAGTGTGGCGATGGGATGTATAGAAGATGTGTTCCACAATGGGAGTATGATGAAATCATGAAGGGATGCCACTCCTCTCCTTATGGAGGGCACCATGGGGCAAACAAAACCGTTGCTAAAATACTTCAATCCGGGTTCTTTTGGCCCTCTATGTTCCATGATGTCAAGCACTTTGTCCAAAGTTGCGATGCTTGTCAACGCACCGGCAACATTTCTTGGAGGAATGAGATGCCCCAAAGGGGGATTCTTGAGGTGGAAGTGTTTGATGTGTGGGGGATAGATTATCAAGGCCCTTTTATTTCTTCAAGAGGGAATAGGTACATTCTTGTGGCCGTAGACTACGTGTCCAAATGGGTGGAGGCGGTGGCTTCCCCTACCAACGATGCCAAAGTTGTCATCAATTTCTTAAAGAAGATTATTTTTCCCCGGTTTGGAGTACCTAGAGCTCTAATAAGTGATGGAGGAAAGCACTTTCATGAAAAACGACTTGACTCACTACTTCTCAAATATGGTGTTCATCATCGTACCGGTTTGGGGTATCATCCACAAACGAGTGGGCAAGTCGAAATCTCCAACAAAGAAATCAAATCTATCCTTGAAAAAGTGGTCTCGAAGCACCGCAAAGATTGGAGTTCAAAGCTCGATGACACATTATGGGCATATAGGACGGCATTCAAAACTCCTATTGGAATGTCGCCTTATAAGTTGGTGTATGGCAAGTCTTGCCATTTGCCCATAGAGCTTGAATACAAGGCATATTGGGCGATCAAAGAACTAAATCTTGATGCGAAATTGAGCGGTGACAAGAGATTACTCCAACTACAAGAGCTTGAGGAGTTCCGGCTCAAATCTTATGAAAATGCCCAATCTTACAAGGAAAAGACCAAACTCATTCATGACAAGAAGATCCTCAAAAGGGATCTCCAATGTGGAGACAAGGTCCTTCTATTCAACTCAAGGTACAAGCTATTTCCCGGGAAGCTCAAATCCCGATGGTCGGGACCATTCTTGATCACCGAGGTAGGGAAATATGGGGATTTTGAGTTGGCAAGCAAAGATGGCCAAAAATTCAAAGTGAACGGGCAACGAATCAAGCTTTATAAGGAAGGTTCTCTCGTAGGAGCAGTCGAGGCTTTGTACCTCAAGCCGACTACTCCTCATTAATTTTGAACAAGAATGGGTTTTGTGAAGTCCCCTAAGAATCACAAATTTGTAAATAATTCTAACTCACTTGACTAGTGTTCGATAGATTTTAGTTTGCATGGAAATTAATTAAATTGACGATAATAAGGTCGAATTTCGTTTGGCTAATTGAATCGTTAATTAAATCAATTTCCCGTTACTTAGTTAATTTTGTACATTTTTAGTGTAATTTTTGTCAAAGAGAGTGTGAGGGAGGGATTTAATGTGTTTGTGGTTGTTTTCGTAAGTTGAATTGAAAGAAACGTAGCGGAATGCTAAAGAAGAAGCGAGAAATCGAGCAAAGGGTGAAGATTTTGGAGCTAAGCTAAGGAAATCACGAATTCTCCATCTCACGGTCGTGAAATGGCATTTCACGGTCGTGAGACAACGAAAAACAATGCAGTAGCAGTTAACCAACAAGTCACGGTCGTGACTTGGGTCTCACGGTCGTGAAATGGGATCTCACGGTCGTGAGATTCATTTCACGGTCGTGAAGTGCTTGGACCGAGTTCTCTTCTTCTTTCCTTATCTTCTTTCTTTTCATTCCCTCATCTTCTCACTCCAACACACAACAACACAAACACAAACACACAAACCCTCATCTCACTACAAACACTCCAAATATCCCTCAAATCCTCACCAAACTCACTCAAATCTCTCCCAAATTATCACAAAAAGCTTCTTTCTTCAATCAAAAACACTTTGAGAACCAATTTTTTCCCTTATAAACACCAAAAAACCCAAAAATTCGATTTTTAACCTTAGGTTTTCAAAAATCCGAAATTAAGATCTACTTTTTGGGTTAGTTTTTTTGCTTTCTACTCCACTAGAAAGTTGTATTGGGGCTATTTGAAGGTTATTCTAGTGTTCTTAATCGTTTTTAGAAGCTTCCTTGGGAAATTTTTTTTGGGGGAAAAAGCTTGATAACAATGGTGGGACAAGGAAAAGGGAAAGGAGCAGCAGCAAGAGCACCAAAAAGACGGAGAGGCAGCGGGTCCAACAACCCGGACGCTAACGAAGACTTAGAGATTGAGCAACTTCCGGGTTTTCCGGAAGTCGTCTTTGAGACGGAGGCTCAACGACAAGCCTTCGCTGCCATTCAGGGGTTAGAGATGGAACCCACTGTTTTTCTTTGCCATGACATAATACGTCGTCTTGGCTTGACGGAAGCCCTGCGAAATTTTTTCGCAGTCTCAGGTATGACTACTCTTTATTCCATGCATGAGCTCTCCTACCGGAGTCTCACACTAGAATTTCTAAGTAGTCTAAATAGCTTGGTAAATGCTGAGAAAGTACCGTGTTTCAGCTTCCGTCTTGCTAATACCTCACATGTTGTCCCAATGGTTGAGTTTGCTGCTATTCTGGGGTTAGATTTTCCCCCTAGGAGGGATACTGTAGAGCCAAAGGGCTACGATTTGAGCCCTCTTTGGATGGCTTTGACCGGTAGGACTTTGGTCGATTTCCGTAGGAATTCGGCCCTCCTAATTCACCACCCTGTGCCTCGTTTTTGGCATAGGTTAGTGTCGGGCACCTTCCTAGGGCGGCAAGAGCCGAACTACCTCACCCAGCTAGACTTGACCCTTCTAGAGTCGCACTTAAATGTGCAAGGACATAGGGTTGCCTTCACCTTCCCCTTAATGAATGAAATCTATAGGAGGTGGAGGAAGTTGGGTAGGAACACCATAGCCCGTAGGCAGACGGTGACCATGGGGGGTTTGGTTACTTTTTTGGCCAAGCACTTTGACCCAAATTTTAACAGCGACGGGAGGTACGTGGCTTTGACGGGGGGGACCCTTCTTGACGAGAATTCCCTAATCTACTCAAATTGGATTAGGCTTGACCGGGATAAGGGTTTTCTTTGGGTGATTAAGGGTGCAACCCCTTTTTACCTTCCTTGTCATAGACTCCCACTCTTTTACCCTAGGGACAACACTATGGAGAGGCGACCCAGCTACCTGTTGCCAGTGACGGCGGCAGGTGGTAGGGCCGTTTCCAGTGGGCTAGGGAGGAGGGAGAGTCTTCCCAGCCTCGACCCCGACCCGTTTCTAGACCGAGTCAGAGTGCACCCCAGGTAGCAGCGCCTGTTCCCCCTTTCCCCCTACCGCATATGCAGTTTCCCTACCCCCCACCCAGTTACGTGACCATCCCCCCCTACCCCTTTGACTACCAGGGGTATACTCACCCCGACCCGACCATCTCCCCCCAGGGCGACTACTTAACCGGTCTGATGCAGAACATGCATCTGAACATGCATGAAGACCGGGTCAACAACTATTATGCCTCCTACCCTAACTACTTTTTGCTGGCCAACCAAGGGTACATTGACCCTAACGGTTTGATGCCAAGCTGGGCTCAACCCAATTTTTTGTTTCCCAACCAAGGAAACCGGGGAGGGGGCATGGAGACCGGGGGCGACCAAGGGAATAGGGAAGAGGGTGGTGGTGGTGGTGGTGGAGATGATGATGATGAGGATGATGATGAGGATGGTGATGAGGATGAGGATGTGATGGAGACCTTTTGAGAGGTTTTTTTGTTTTTGTTTGATAATTGGAAGAGTCGGAGTGGTGTCTAGGTGGCTTGTTTAGCATCTTCCCCCTCCCCTCTAGTGTGTGTCTCCTCCTCTCCTCTCTTTGATTTGTATAATTTGTTTTCTCTAACTTGTAATTTGTGTGTTTTATTGGTTGGCCTCGGCAACATTGGAGGCGGGTGTCCATCCCATCGGACACCATTATTTTGCTCCCCATGAAAAATCCAAATTGACAAACAACCTTGCATTTAGCTTAGTTCATGCATCACGTAGTTAGGTGTCATTTTTAGACTTTCCCGTGGTTGGTACCCCCATGAGGGGCGTGCATTTATGCATTTTACCGCCACGATGAGACTCCGATATGGCACACTAGACTTTCTTGTGGGAGGTACCCCCATGAGGGGCTTGCATTTATGCACCTTACCACCACAATGAGACTCTAGATTAGCATATAGTTTAGTTGCATTTACTTAGATCATGCACTTGTATTATATCATTTTGCATTTAGTTTTAGGATTTTTATTGAGTTCATGCATTTCATTTAGATTAGTTCATTTGCATAACTAACCATCTTGTATATATTGTTCATTTTGTGAATATTCATCAAAAAATCAAAAATCCCAAAAACAAGTTTTTATTTCTTCAAAATATAAAAAAATCCAAAAACATGTTCTTTCCTTTTAGAAAATATTCAAAAATCCAAAAACATGTTTTCATTTTGCTTTCAATAATCCTATTTCATACATTGAGGACAATGTTTGTTCCAATGTGGGGGATAGGAAACTATTCTCATAGTTTTTATTTTTTATTTTTTGCATTTAAACCATTTAAAAAAAATCAAAAAAATTGAAAAATTTGAAAAATCCTAAAAATTAGCTTGTTTATATCTTACTTTGTATATATTTGCATTGCTTTTTCTTCTAACCTCCATACATAGGTCCGCTACACATCGCTCAAGAGACTTATAGAAGGGATTAAGAAGACCGCCATGGTATGATCGTTCTTAATTCTTCCCCTTCTTTCTTTCTTTACTTCTTATCACATGAGGAGTTTGGAGGAATGGTTGATGATTGCGATGTTGATTTTGATGAATTGGCGGTTGTGTGACTTATGTGATGTTAGGGGGTTTCATTAGATTAATTGTCACGTAGTTCACTAGAGCATTTGCATTAGTTTGTATATATGTTGCTTAATTCTAGATCATGGCATATAGTTGCATTTAGGAGAACTTTTTGGAATGCCTAATGTGGAAATTGAACAAGTTTGAATAGGCCCTTGTAGATGCTCTTTTTGCTTAGCACTTTGCCTATTAAAATAGATTTTGAAACACCTTTTAATGTGTATTTTTAGTATAATTTTCGCACCGTTTCCTAGAGCCTAGTCAAGGGCTTGCATTTATCATCTTGACCATCCCCATGGTGTGAAAATTCCTTGGTGAACGCTTTCCTAGGTGACTCTCGAGGCCATGCAATTGTCCAATCATCACATTTCACTACATTTGACAAAAAGGAAATTTTTCCATCAAAAGTCCAAAAATTGAGTTCAAACATAATAGAAAAAGAAAAGCTTGAAATTTTGCACTTTTTTTGCCTTAGTCCTAGCTTAGGGAGTGCATATGGAGACTTCTAGGCTCTTCTAGAGTACCCTCAATACATATGGGGTCGCTCTCGATGTCGCTACGGCGAGGATTTGCCTATTGTTGGTCTCCGCCGCACACCTTTCGCTAGGCCACCTTGCTCTCAAAAGGCACCCAAATCGAGCACCAAAAAAAAAATCAAAAAAAGAAACAAAAAGAAACAAAATAAGAACTCAAACATCTCGTTTCCTTACATTTTTGATGATTACTCCTACGTTGCATGGCTAAGAGGGGACGACCCTTCCTTTCACTTAGGTGAGAGGCGGAATTCCGATCCTACAGTGTCTTCTAACACCATGGGGCCCTCACTTTCCATCCCGCCTTTATCACCCTTGACAAAGTTTTCTAGTAAACGTGAACGAATATACTAATTTTACACAATAAAGAGGTGATTTATTTCTATCTTTCTAGGCATAGTTCTTTGTAAAACTAGTAAGTACATAGGAATTTACATGCTTGAAATTTTTCCATTTTAGATGAATCCCGGCGCATGGATGAGGCATGTTGCCATTTGCTTTTGTTGATGCATTCTCATTTGTTTTGTGTGCTTTATTGCCTAGAATGCATCGAAGTTTTGGCAAGACCCCACTTGCCTTGCAAGAAGGTGTCCTACCTCATGGATACCTTGTTGTGAGTTGAAGGGACGGAGCAAGGCCCGTTAATTGCCTTGTATCGGTTAGGTTTAGCGTAGTTAATTAAGGGTCTTGACTATTGTTCATCCTTACTCGGGACGAGTAAGGGTTTGGTTTGGGGAGATTTGATATAGTGTCATTTCACCCCACATTTTCACCCCTTTTCATCTCGTTTTGTTTGCCTTTAACGCTCCCTAGGAGCGTTTCTACGTGTTTTACCTTCTTCTAGCATATTTCTTGCTTTTATCGTGCTTTTGTAGGTAAACCGTCAATTGGGGCGATTTCTACCTACTTTTGATCAACAAAGAAGAAGGTGAATCATTCGGAGGACCCACGGCACACCTTGGGGGCCCCACATACCCTTGGGGGCCCTACTCGACGCGCCAAAGCCCTCCCGAGTCAAGGCAAGCGAAACCGAGAAGGAAACAACAAAGTCAAGCGAAGGAAGAAGGAGAATGACCATCTCACGGTCGTGAAGTGCCATCTCACGGTCGTGAGATGCATGCCCAAGAAGTTTGATTTTCGTGGATTTGGTTTCACGGCCGTGAAACTCATCTCACGGTCGTGAAACCTCTGTCACGGTCGTGAAATGAACTTCACGGTCGTGACTTGTTCGTGAAAGTTAAGCCATGTTCTGCCAACTTCCTCACGACCGTGAAATGGAGTTTCACGGTCGTGAGACGTGTTTCACGACCGTGAAACCCATTTCACGGTCGTGAGTGTGCCAGTCCATGAAGCTTCTCGAAGCCCATCTTCCCTTCATTTTGTAAACCTATATATAGACCCTCTTATGTAATTAAAGGGGCACGAAACCCTAGATCTGAAACTTTAATAGAATTAGTTTTAATCTTGTATTAATCTTCCTTAATTAAGCAAATTAGTCGGTTAATTAGTGATTTCAACTTGGTTTAGTGTATGAACTTGGGTTATATTCAAGGATTTGTGACGAAATTTTGGTATTTATATCAAAGTTCTAATCTTTCTCCAAGTGGGTATAATTTCTCTACTTAATCTTGCTTTTAATTAAGTTTTCATTTCGATTATTGTTATCTACTTATTGTTAATTAGAAATGGTTAATGTTGTTGTTGATTTCCTCTTACAATCTTTAGTAAATATCGAATTTCCCTCAAGTATGAGTGAGTAGTAATCTTGCTAGGGTAATGTGGGGGATTATGGGTCCTTGTATGGTTTAATGTGTTATTGTTGGGGTTAATAGTTGAGTATTGTCTAGTCTCCATGCTATGCTTATAACATGTTTGATGAAATGCTTACTTGAGTTTGCATGAATCTTTCGTTTGTTTCGAATGCCATAAGATCGAAAGTCGTGGTCTTTCGTAGAACCGCTAGTTTTGGCAAGCCGTAGCTAGTGACGCGATAGCTAGTTAGAGTCGGTTTGAGGAGGAATCGTAAGAACGGAAGCCTCGATTCGCTTTCCTAGACTAGATGATTTTCCGACTATTAGCCCCGACCCTTGCACTCGACTTTACTACCCATATGAACCCACTCACCCTAGTCTTCCCTCTTATTTGATAAAAATCCAACCTTTATAGCTTTAGACTCCTTTTGTTGTTTTTAATTGCTTTTAATTGTTGTTAATTAGTGTAGCCAACAAACCCGAACCCAAATCACTTTGTGACTTGCAAGAGACTTTTAGTAGACTTTTAGATCAATTTTGAACAACAACCCGTCCCTGAGATCGACATCCCTACTTCACAACTATTTTCACTACACCAAAATGGCGCCGTTGCCGGGGACGGTGTATGTTTAATTTGATTGTTTTTAGTTTGCTTTAGTTTTTTGCCTCTTGTCTTGAGAAACCTAGTTTCTCAAGGCATTCTCCCCGTTTACATTTAGTTTTCTTGTATGCCCAGGCGAGCTCCCCCAAGGAATCAACCTCCAATCGATCCCGAGATCGAAAGGACC
>JAIUZE010047735.1:0-32416 GCA_022085475.1 Heliosperma pusillum | reverse complement strand
TAGAACCGCTAGTTTTGGAAAGCCGTATCTAGTGACGCGATAGCTAGTTAGAGTCGGTTTGAGGAGGAATCGTAAGAACGGAAGCCTCGATTCACTTTCCTAGACTAGATGATATTTCGACTATTAGACCCGACCCATGCACCCGACTTTACTACCCATATGAACCCACTCACCCTAGTCTTCCCTCTTATTTGATAAAAATCCAACCTTTATAGCTTTAGACTCCTTTTGTTGTTTTTAATTGCTTTTAATTGTTGTTAATTAGTGTAGCCAACAAACCCAAACCCAAATCACTTTGTGACTTGCAAGAGACTTTAAGTAGACTTTTAGATCAATTTTGAACACCAACCGTCCCTGAGATCGACATCCCTACTTCACAACTATTTTCACTACATCAAAATGGTGCCGTTGCCGGGGACGGTGTATGTTTAATTTGATTGTTTTTGGTTTGCTTTAGTTTTTTGCCTCTTGTCTTGAGAAACCTAGTTTCTCAAGGCATTCTCACCGTTTACATTTAGTTTTCTTGTATGCCCAGGCGAGCTCCCCCAAGGAATCAACCTCCAATCGATCCCGAGATCGAAAGGACCTTTAGGAGACTTTGCAAAGTCTTCAAAACCGCAAGTAGAGGCTCTTCTTCAAATCCGATTATCACAACGGAGGAGCTTTTACCTTCAATTGAAGAAAGGGAAGTCCGGGAAAGTAACGAGATAGATATTGAGCATCCAAGTGTAGAGAATTGGGAGGATATTGTGCCGATTGCGGAATTTGTGAATCCTTTTGGAATCCCACCAACCATCCCACAAGACATCCAACCACCCACTCTTATAACAATGCCTAAATTCTCATCTCACTCCATTCCCACGGAAGATACTCTTCCAAACACCACCCCCGTACCACAAAATCTCACCGGAAATTTCATTGCCAAAACCGCTTTTATCCAATTGGTAGAGAGAAACCAATTTGGAGGTATGCCAAGTGAAGACCCTCATCTACACATGGAGACCTTTTGTGATTATTGTGATGCCGTTTCTCAAACGGGAGTGACTCAAGACCAAATCCGATGGGTCTTGTTTCCTTTCTCTCTTATTGGAGCGGCAAAACGATGGTTGAAGAGTCTTGACAAGGTCGCTCTAGGTATTGACTCATGGAAGAAGCTAGCTCTAGCTTTTTATCAAAAGTTCTATCCACCGGAAAAGACAAATATGTTGAGAGCTAAGATAACCGGGTTCAAGCAAAGGGATGAAGAGTCACTCTGTGAAGCTTGGGACCGATTCAAGGAGATTATTCGTTCTTGCCCTCACCATGGTTTGAGTGAGTGGTTCTTAGTACAACAATTTTGGAATGGACTTTATGAAGATGCTAGAGGAATTTTGAACATGGGATCAAATGGAAGGTTCACGGAAGTACATGATGCTCAAACTTGGGCAAGAATAGAGGAGATGGCGGCCCACAACTCACAATTTAGTAGGCCAAGGCAAACTCCTAGGGGAAGACATGAAGTGAGCTCCGTTACCCAAATGGGAGCCGATTTTGGAGCTCAACTTAGCTCTTATATGGAAGCAATGAACCTCAAAATGGACCAACAAACGGCTCTATTCCAACAAGCTCAAAGTTCATTAACTCAACCTCCTATGCAACAAGTGAATGCTATGGTGATGGCACCAAGCTTACCCCAAGGGGTTTGTGAATGTTGTGGAACATTTGGTCATGATCCCCAAGAATGTAGAGGATCCGTGGAACAAGTAAATGCCTTTCAATCTTATAGGCAAGGAACCCCTTACTCCAACTTCTACAATGAGAGCACAAAGAACCACCCAAATCTCTCATACAAAAGCCAAAATGTTCAAAACCCTCAACCACAACCATATGTTGCCCCACCCATGAGAAACAATCAACAAAATTTCCAAAGACAACAATACAATCAAAACCAACCTCCCTACAATCAACAACAATACAACCAAAATCAATACAACCCACCACCACAAAATCAACCTCCCATGCAACCCCAAGTTGGGGATCCAAACTTGGACATTCACAAAGCGATTCTCCAATTGCAAAAAGATAACCAAGCCAAAGATATTATCATCAATAACATCCTTGCCCACAATAAAATGCTTGAAACTCAAGTGACTCAAATAGCCTCGGGGAGTTCCTCTAAGGGAAAGGGTCAATTACCTCCTCAAGGTAACCCGCCTAGAAATGAAACCGCCAATGCCATACATTTGAGGTGTGGAAAGAGTTATGAGGGGCCAAGAATGCCAATTGAAGATGATAATGGAGAGGGAGACAAAGTGGAAGATGATGGGCAAATTGAAATTGAGGTTGTTGAATTGGATGATAAGGAGGAAGAGTGCTCTTCAAGTGAGCAAGTTGTTGTTGAGAAGAATGATGATGTGATAACAACAAACAAGAAGGTTGAGGAGCCTATTGTGATAAGGCTACCTTTTCCTTCTAGACAAGCCAAGACAAAACTTGATAAGCAACTAGGCAAGTTTATGGAAATTGTAAAGAACTTGGAGGTCTCTATTCCTTTCACCGACCTCATCACTCAAATCCCCGCCTATGCAAAATTTATGAAGGACATTCTTACGAGGAAGAAGTCATTGAGTGGAGTTGAAACCGTGGCATTCACCGGTGAATGTAGTGCATTTCTACAAAACCCAACCCCTCCAAAATTGAAGGATCCGGGTAGTTTCTCCATCCCATGCACCATAGGCAACATTACCATTGACAAATCCTTGTGTGATTTGGGAGCTAGTGTGAGTGTGATGCCATACTCCATATGTGAAAAACTTGGCATGGGAGAGCTTAAATGCACAAACATTACACTTCAAATGGCGGACCGATCAACAAAGCAACCTTTGGGTGTGTTGGAAGATGTCCCGGTTCGAATTGGGAAATTTTTCATCCCGGTGGACTTTATTGTTCTTGATATGGCGGAGGATTCTCAAATCCCCATTATTCTCGGGAGGCCATTCTTGCACACCGCCGAAGCGGTGATTGATGTGAAACAAGGGAGGCTTACTCTTGAAGTGGGGGATGAGAAAATCACTTTCAATTTGCAAAATGCCATGAAAGCTCCCAATCTTGGAGAAGCATGCTATTTCATTGACATTATTGATGCCTTCGTTGAAGAAGTTACACCTAGCTTCTATATGAGGGACCCTTTGGAGGCTATATTGACTTTAGAGCCAAGGGATATTATGGAGGAGCTACATGGGTTTGAGTTCGACTTGCTTGAAGCAACATTGGAGGGAGAAGAGCTTGATGAAGAACAACTCTTAAGACTTGAGTCTATCATCCAAACTTCTTGTGCGGTAGACATTGCGGTAGAGGTACAAGCTCCTTCTCTTAAACCCCTTCCTTCTAACTTAGTATATGCTTATCTTGATGAGTCGAAGTGCAAACCGGTAATTGTAAATGCTAGACTTGATGATGATCAATTGAATGCATTGTTGTGTGTGTTGAGAAAACATGAGAAAGCTATAGGCTATAGCTTGGATGATTTGAAGGGGGTTAGCCCCGAATTGTGTATGCATAGAATTCATATGCAAGATGACCATGAGTCAAGAAGGCAACCCCAAAGAAGATTAAACCCCACCTTGCAAGAGGTTGTCAAAGGTGAAGTCATGAAGCTACTAGATGCCGGGATCATCTACCCAATCTCTTACTCCGATTGGGTTAGCCCCGTGCAAGTGGTGCCAAAGAAAGGTGGCACCACGGTAGTGAAGAATGATAAAGATGAACTAGTGCCAACTAGGTTAGTGACGGGGTGGAGAATGTGCATAGACTATAGGAGGTTGAATGCCTCAACAAGAAAGGATCATTTCCCCATTCCCTTCATTGACCAACTCTTAGAAAGACTTGCCTCAAACAAGTATTTTTGCTATTTAGATGGATATTCGGGATTCTTCCAAATCCCAATTGACCCGATTGACCAATCTAAGACCACATTCACATGCCCTTATGGCACTTTTGCCTATAGGAGAATGCCCTTCGGTCTTTGCAATGCCCCGGCTACATTTCAACGATGCATGATGAGCATTTTTTCCGATTACATTGAATCTATCATGGAAGTTTTTATGGATGATTTTAGTGTATATGGGAAAGATTTTGATTTGTGCTTGCATAATTTGTCCTTGGTGTTGCAAAAATGTGAAGAAGTTAGTCTTGTTTTGAATTGGGAGAAGTGCCACTTCATGGTTAATGAAGGGGTGGTTCTCGGTCATCTTGTATCGGAAAAGGGTATCCAAGATGATAGAGCAAAGGTGGAAGTGATTGAGCAATTACCCCCACCTTCAAATCTCAAAGGGGTGAGAAGTTTCCTTGGTCATGCCGGCTTTTATCGCCGGTTCATCAAGGACTTCTCCAAAATTGCTAAACCACTTACACAACTTCTCCTCAAGGATACCCCTTTCCATTTTACTAATGAGTGTGTGGAGGCATTTGATAGGATCAAGGAAGCTCTTATTTCGGCTCCGGTCATGCAATCCCCGGATTGGGAATTGCCATTTGAGGTGATGTGCGACGCAAGCGATTATGCCGTTGGCGCAGTTCTTGGTCAACGGAAGGATAAAGCTTTGCATGCCATTTACTATTCTAGCAAGACCCTTGATGAGGCACGAGTCAACTATGCAACGACGGAAAAAGAGCTTCTTGCCATTGTTTTTGCTCTTGATAAGTTCCATTCGTACTTGATTGGCTCCAAAGTCATTGTGTATACGAACCATGCCGCACTCAAATATCTACTTGCCAAGAAAGAAGCTAAGCCCCGCCTCATTAGATGGATCCTTCTCTTACAAGAATTCGATTTGGAGATAAGAGATAAGAAGGGTGCGGAAAATGCGGTGGCGGACCACTTGTCCCGGCTAAGCTATGATGGAAGTAAGGATGACATGCCTATCAACGATTCATTCCCGGATGATTTTCTCTTTGCAATTCATGAAACAATCCAAAATCAAGCACCTTGGTTTGCGGATTTTGCCAACTATATTGTGGGTGATGTTCTTCCACCGGGCATCAACCACAATCAAAAGAAGAGATTTTTATTTGAAGCCAAGAGATACTTTTGGGATGATCCTTTGTTGTTTAAGGAGTGTGGTGATGGGATGTATAGAAGATGTGTTCCACAATGGGAGTATGATGAAATCATGAAAGGATGCCACTCCTCTCCTTATGGAGGGCACCATGGGGCAAGCAAGACCGTTGCTAAAATACTTCAATCCGGGTTCTTTTGGCCCTCTATGTTCCATGATGTCAAGCACTTTGTACAAAGTTGCGATGCTTGTCAACGCACCGGCAACATTTCTTGGAGGAATGAGATGCCCCAAAGGGGGATTCTTGAGGTGGAAGTGTTTGATGTGTGGGGGATAGATTATCAAGGCCCTTTTATTTCTGCAAGAGGGAATAGGTACATTCTTGTGGCCGTAGACTACGTGTCCAAATGGGTGGAGGCGGTGGCTTCCCCTACAAACGATGCCAAAGTTGTCATCAATTTCTTAAAGACGATTATTTTTCCCCGGTTTGGAGTACCTAGAGCTCTAATAAGTGATGGAGGAAAGCACTTTCATGAAAAACGACTTGACTCACTACTTCTCAAATATGGTGTTCATCATCGTACCGGTTTGGGGTATCATCCACAAACGAGTGGGCAAGTCAAAATCTCCAACAAAGAAATCAAATCTATCCTTGAAAAAGTGGTCTCGAAGCACCGCAAAGATTGGAGTTCAAAGCTCGATGACACATTATGGGCATATAGGACGGCATTCAAAACTCCTATTGGAATGTCGCCTTATAAGTTGGTGTATGGCAAGTCTTGCCATGTGCCCATAGAGCTTGAATACAAGGCATATTGGGCGATCAAAGAACTAAATCTTGATGCGAAATTGAGCGGTGACAAGAGATTACTCCAATTACAAGAGCTTGAGGAGTTCCGGCTCAAATCTTACGAAAATGCCCAATCTTACAAGGAAAAGACCAAACTCATTCATGACAAGAAGATCCTCAAAAGGGATCTCCAATGTGGAGACAAGGTCCTTCTATTCAACTCAAGGTACAAGCTATTTCCCGGGAAGCTCAAATCCCGATGGTCGGGACCATTCTTGATCACCGAGGTAGGGAAATATGGGGACTTTGAGTTGGCAAGCAAAGATGGCCAAAAATTCAAAGTGAACGGGCAACGAATCAAGCTTTATAAGGAAGGTTCTCTCGTAGGAGTAGTCGAGGCTTTGTACCTCAAACCGACTACTCCTCATTAATTTTGAACAAGAACGGGTTTTGTGAAGTCCCCTAAGAATCACAAATTTGTAAATAATCCTAACTCACTTGACTAGTGTTCGATAGATTTTAGTTTGCATGGAAATTAATTAAATTGACGATAATAAGGTCGAATTTCGTTTGGCTAATTGAATCGTTAATTAAATCAATTTCCCGTTACTTAGTTAATTTTGTACATTTTTAGTGTAATTTTTGTCAAAGAGAGTGTGAGGGAGGGATTTAATGTGTGTGTGTGATTGTTTTCGTAAGTTGAATTGAAAGAAACGTAGCGGAATGCTAAAGAAGAAGCGAGAAATCGAGCAAAGGGTGAAGATTTTGGAGCTAAGCTAAGGAAATCACGAATTCTCCATCTCACGGTCGTGAAATGGCATTTCACGGTCGTGAGACAACAAAAAACAATGCAGTAGCAGTTAACCAACAAGTCACAGTCGTGACTTGAGTCTCACGGTCGTGAAATGGTATCTCACGGTCGTGAGATTCATTTCACGGTCGTGAAGTGCTTGGACCGAGTTCTCTTCTTCTTTCCTTATCTTCTTTCTTTTCATTCCCTCATCTTCTCACTCCAACACACAACAACACAAACACAAACACACAAACCCTCATCTCACTACAAACACTCCAAATATCCCTCAAATCCTCACCAAACTCACTCAAATCTCTCCCAACTTATCACAAAAAGCTTCTTTCTTCAATCAAAAACACTTTGAGAACCAATTTTTTCCCTTATAAACACCAAAAAACCCAAAAATTCGATTTTTAACCTTAGGTTTTCAAAAATCCGAAATTAAGATCTACTTTTTGGGTTAGTTTTTTTGCTTTCTACTCCACTAGAAAGTTGTATTGGGGCTATTTGAAGGTTATTCTAGTGTTCTTAATCGTTTTTAGAAGCTTCCTTGGGAAATTTTTTTGGGGGAAAAAGCTTGATAACAATGGTGGGACAAGGAAAAAGGAAAGGAGCAGCAGCAAGAGCACCAAAAAGACGGAGAGGCAGCGGGTCCAACAACCCGGACGCTAACGAAGACTTAGAGATTGAGCAACTTCCGGGTTTTCCGGAAGTCGTCTTTGAGACGGAGGCTCAACGACAAGCCTTCGCTGCCATTCAGGGGTTAGAGGTGGAACCCACTGTTTTTCTTTGCCATGACATAATACGTCGTCTTGGCTTGACGGAAGCCCTGCGAAATTTTTTCGCGGTCTCAGGTATGACTACTCTTTATTCCATGCATGAGCTCTCCTACCGGAGTCTCACACTAGAATTTATAAGTAGTCTAAATAGCTTGGTAAATGCTGAGAAAGTACCGTGTTTCAGTTTCCGTCTTGCTAATACCTCACATGTTGTCCCAATGGTTGAGTTTGCTGCTATTCTGGGGTTAGATTTTCCCCCTAGCAGGGATACTGTAGAGCCAAAGGGCTACGATTTGAGCCCTCTTTGGATGGCTTTGACCGGTAGGACTTTGGTCGATTTCCGTAGGAATTCGGCCCTCCTAATTCACCACCCTGTGCCTCGTTTTTGGCATAGGTTAGTGTCGGGCACCTTCCTAGGGCGGCAAGAGCCAAACTACCTCACCCAGCTAGACTTGACCCTTCTAGAGTCGCACTTAAATGTGCAAGGACATAGGGTTGCCTTCACCTTTCCCTTAATGAATGAAATCTTTAGGAGGTGGAGGAAGTTGGGTAGGAACACCATAGCCCGTAGGCAGACGGTGACCATGGGGGGTTTGGTTACTTTTTTGGCCAAGCACTTTGACCCAAATTTTAACAGCGACGGGAGGTACGTGGCTTTGACGGGGGGGGACCCTTCTTGACGAGAATTCCCTAATCTACTCAAATTGGATTAGGCTTGACCGGGATAAGGGTTTTCTTTGGGTGATTAAGGGTGCAACCCCTTTTTACCTTCCTTGTCATAGACTCCCACTCTTTTACCCTAGGGACAACACTATGGAGAGGCGACCCAGCTACCTGTTGCCAGTGACGGCAGCAGGTGGTAGGGCCATTTCCAGTGGGGCTAGGGAGGAGGGAGAGTCTTCCCAGCCTCGACCCCGACCCGTTTCTAGACCGAGTCAGAGTGCACCCCAGGTAGCAGCGCCTGTTCCCCCTTTCCCCCTACCGCATATGCAGTTTCCCTACCCTCCACCCAGTTACGTGACCATCCCCCCTACCCCTTTGACTACCAGGGGTATACTCACCCCGACCCGACCATCTCCCCCCAGGGCGACTACTTAACCGGTCTGATGCAAAACATGCATCTGAACATGCATGAAGACCGGGTCAACAACTATTATGCCTCCTACCCTAACTACTTTTTGCTGGCCAACCAAGGGTACATTGACCCTAACGGTTTGATGCCAAGCTGGGCTCAACCCAATTTTTTGTTTCCCAACCAAGGAAACCGGGGAGGGGGCATGGAGACCGGGGGCGACCAAGGGAATAGGGAAGAGGGTGGTGGTGGTAGTGGTGGAGATGATGACGATGAGGATGATGATGAGGATGGTGATGAGGATGAGGATGTGATGGAGACCTTTTGAGAGTTTTTTTGTTTTTGTTTGATAATTGGAAGAGTCGGAGTGGTGTCTAGGTGGCTTGTTTAGCATCTTCCCCCTCCCCTCTAGTGTGTGTCTCCTCCTCTCCTCTCTTTGATTTGTATATTTTGTTTTCTCTAACTTGTAATTTGTGTGTTTTATTGGTTGGCCTCGGCAACATTGGAGGCGGGTGTCCATCCCATCGGACACCATTATTTTGCTCCCCATGAAAAATCCAAATTGACAAACAACCTTGCATTTAGCTTAGTTCATGCATCACGTAGTTCGGTGTCATTTTTAGACTTTCCCGTGGTTGGTACCCCCATGAGGGGCGTGCATTTATGCATTTTACCGCCACGATGAGACTCCGATATGGCACACTAGACTTTCCTGTGGGAGGTACCCCCATGAGGGGCTTGCATTTATGCACCTTACCACCACAATGAGACTCTAGATTAGCATATGGTTTAGTTGCATTTACTTAGATCATGCACTTGTATTATATCATTTTGCATTTAGTTTTAGGATTTTTATTGAGTTCATGCATTTCATTTAGATTAGTTCATTTGCATAACTAACCATCTTGTATATATTGTTCATTTTGTGAATATTCATCAAAAAAATCCAAAATCCCAAAAACAAGTTTTTATTTCTTCAAAATATAAAAAAAATCCAAAAACATGTTCTTCCTTTTAGAAAATATTCAAAAATCCAAAAACATGTATTTATTTTGCTTTCAATAATCCTATTTCATACATTGAGGACAATGTTTGTTCCAATGTGGGGGATACGAAACTATTCTCATAGTTTTTATTTTTTATTTTTTGCATTTAAACCATTTAAAAAAATCAAAAAATTGAAAAATTTGAAAAATCCTAAAAATTAGCTTGTTTATATCTTACTTTGTATATATTTGCATTGCTTTTTCTTCTAACCTCCATACATAGGTCCGCTACACATCGCTCAAGAGACTTATAGAAGGGATGAAGAAGACCGCCATGGTATGATCGTTCTTATTTCTTCCCCTTCTTTCTTTCTTTACTTCTTATCACATGAGGAGTTTGGAGGAATGGTTGATGATTGCGATGTTGATTTTGATGAATTGGCGGTTGTGTGACTTATGTGCTGTTAGGGTTTCATTAGATTAATTGTCACGTAGTTCACTAGAGCATTTGCATTAGTTTGTATATACGTTGCTTAATTCTAGATCATGGCATATAGTTGCATTTAGGAGAACTTTTTGGAATGCCTAATGTGGAAATTGAACAAGTTTGAATAGGCCCTTGTAGATGCTCTTTTTGCTTAGCACTTTGCCTATTAAAATAGATTTTGAAACACCTTTTAATGTGTATTTTTAGTATAATTTTCGCACCGTTTCCTAGAGCCTAGTCAAGGGGTTGCATTTATCATCTTGACCATCCCCATGGTGTGAAAAATTCCTTGGTGAACGCTTTCCTAGGTGACTCTCGAGGCCATGCAATTGTCCAATCATCACATTTCACTACATTTGACAAAAAGGAAATTTTCCCATCAAAGTCCAAAAATTGAGTTCAAACATAATAGAAAAAGAAAAGCTTGAAATTTTGCACATTTTTTTTGCCTTAGTCCTAGCTTAGGGAGTGCATATGGAGACTTCTAGGCTCTTCTAGAGTACCCTCAATACATATGGGGTCGCTCTCGATGTCGCTACGGCGAGGATTTGCCTATTGTTGGTCTCCGCCGCACACCTTTCGCTAGGCCACCTTGCTCTCAAAAGGCACCCAAATCGAGCACACAAAAAAATCAAAAAAGAAAAAGAAAAGAAAAAGAAACAAAATAAGAACTCAAACATCTCGTTTCCTTACATTTTTTGATGATTACTCCTACGTTGCATGGCTAAGAGGGGACGACCCTTCCTTTCACTTAGGTGAGAGGCGGAATTCCGATCCTACAGTGTCTTCTAACACCATGGGGCCCTCACTTTCCATCCCGCCTTATCACCCTTGACAAAGTTTTCTAGTAAACGTGAACGAATATACTAATTTTACACAATAAAGAGGTGATTTATTTCTATCTTTCTAGGCATAGTTCTTTGTAAAACTAGTAAGTACATAGGAATTTGCATGCTTGAAATTTTTCCATTTTAGATGAATCCCGGCGCATGGATGAGGCATGTTGCCATTTGCTTTTGTAGATGCATTCTCATTTGTTTTGTGTGCTTTATTGCCTAGAATGCATCGGAGTTTTGGCAAGACCCCACTTGCCTTGCAAGAAGGTGTCCTACCTCATGGATACCTTGTTGCGAGTTGAAGGGACAGAGCAAGGCCCGTTAATTGCCTTGTATCGGTTAGGTTTAGCGTAGTTAATTAAGGGTCTTGACTATTGTTCATCCTTACTCGGGACGAGTAAGGGTTTGGTTTGGGGAGATTTGATATAGTGTCATTTCACCCCACATTTCCACCCCTTTTCATCTCGTTTTGTTTGCCTTTAACGCTCCCTAGGAGCGTTTCTACATGTTTTACCTTCTCCTAGTATATTTCTCGCTTTTATCGTGCTTTTGTAGGTAAACCGTCAATTGGGGCGATTTCTACCTATTTTTGATCAACAAAGAAGAAGGTGAATCATTCGGAGGACCCACGGCACACCTTGGGGGCCCCACATACCCTTGGGGGCCCTACTCGACGCGCCAAAGCCCTCCCGAGTCAAGGCAAGCGAAACCGAGAAGGAAACAACAAAGTCAAGCGAAGGAAGAAGGAGAATGACCATCTCACGGTCGTGAAGTGCCATCTCACGGTCGTGAGATGCATGCCCAAGAATTTTGATTTTCGTGGATTTGGTTTCACGGCCGTGAAACTCATCTCACGGTCGTGAAACCTCTGTCACGGTCGTGAAATGAACTTCACGGTCGTGACTTGTTCGTGAAAGTTAAGCCATGTTCTGCCAACTTCCTCACGACCGTGAAATGGAGTTTCACGGTCGTGAGACGTGTTTCACGACCGTGAAACCCATTTCACGGTCGTGAGTGTGCCAGTCCATGAAGCTTCTCGAAGCCCATCTTCCCTTCATTTTGTAAACCTATATATAGACCCTCTTATGTAATTAAAGGGCACGAAACCCTAGATCTGAAACTTTCATAGAATTAGTTTTAATCTTGTATTAATCTTCCTTAATTAAGCAAATTAGTCGGTTAATTAGTGATTTCAACTTGGTTTAGTGTATGAACTTGGGTTATATTCAAGGATTTGTGACGAAATCTTGGTATTTATATCAAAGTTCTAATCTTTCTCCAAGTTGGTATAATTTCTCTACTTAATCTTGCCTTTAATTAAGTTTTCATTTCGATTATTGTTATCTACTTATTGTTAATTAGAAATGTTTAATGTTGTTGTTGATTTCCTCTTACAATCTTTAGTAAATATCGAATTTCCCTCAAGTATGAGCGAGTAGTAATCTTGCTAGGGTAATGTGGGGGATTATGGGTCCTTGTATGGTTTAATGTGTTATTGTTGGGGTTAATAGTTGATTATTGTCTAGTCTCCATGCTATGCTTATAACATGTTTGATGAAATGCTTACTTGAGTTTGCATGAATCTTTCGTTTGTTTCGATTGCCATAAGATCGAAAGTCGTGGTCTTTCGTAGAACCGCTAGTTTTGGCAAGCCGTGTCTAGTAACGCGATAGCTAGTTAGAGTCGGTTTGAGGAGGAATCGTAAGAACGGAAGCCTCGATTCACTTTCCTAGACTAGATGTTTTTTCGACTATTAGACCCGACCCTTGCACTCGACTTTACTACCCATATGAACCCACTCACCCTAGTCTCCCCTCCTATTTGACAAAAATCCAACCCTTTTAGCCTTAGACTTCTTTTGTTGATTTTAATTGTTTTTAATTGTTGTTAATTAGTGTAGCCAACAAACCCAAACCCAAATCACTTGTGACTTGCAAGAGACTTTAAGTAGACTTTTAGATCAATATTGAACACCAACCGTCCCTGAGATCGACATCCCTACTTCACAATTATTTTAACTACATCAAAATGGCGCCGTTGCCGGGGACGGTGTATGTTTAATTTGATTGTTTTTAGTTTGCTTTAGTTTTTTGCCTCTTGTCTTGAGAAACCTAGTTTCTCAAGGCATTCTCACCGTTTACATTTAGTTTTCTTGTATGCCCAGGCGAGCTCCCCCAAGGAATCAACCTCTAATCGATCCCGAGATCGAAAGGACCTTTAGGAGACTTCGCAAAGTCTTCAAAACCGCAAGTAGAGGCTCTTCTTCAAATCCGATTATCACAACGGAGGAGCTTTTACCTTCAATTGAAGAAAGGGAAATTCGGGAAAGTAACGAGATAGATATTGAGCATCCAAGTGTAGAGAATTGGGAGGATATTGTGCCGATTGCGGAATTTGTGAATCCTTTTGGAATCCCACCAACCATCCCACAAGACATCCTACCACCCACTCTTCTAACAATGCCTAAATTCTCATCTCACTCCATTCCCACGGAGGATACTCTTCCAAACACCACCCCCGTACCACAAAATCTCACCGGAAATTTCATTGCTAAAACCGCTTTTATCCAATTGGTAGAGAGAAACCAATTTGGAGGTATGCCAAGTGAAGACCCTCATCTACACATGGAGACTTTTTGTGATTATTGTGATGCCGTTTCTCAAACGGGAGTGACTCAAGACCAAATCCGATGGGTCGTGTTTCCTTTCTCTCTTATTGGAGCGGCAAAACGATGGTTGAAGAGTCTTGACAAGGTTGCTCTAGGTATTGACTCATGGAAGAAGCTAGCTCTAGCTTTTTATCAAAAGTTCTATCCACCGGAAAAGACAAATATGTTGAGAGCTAAGATAACCGGATTCAAGCAAAGGGATGAAGAGTCACTCTATGAAGCTTGGGACTGATTCAAGGAGATCATTCCTTCTTGTCCTCACCATGGTTTGAGTGAGTGGTTCTTGGTACAACAATTTTGGAATGGACTTTATGAAGATGCTAGAGGAATTTTGAACATGGGATCAAATGGAAGGTTCACGGAAGTAGATGATGCTCAAACTTGGGCAAGAATAGAGGAGATGGCGGCCCATAACTCACAATTTAGTAGGCCAAGGCAAACTCCTAGGGGAAGACATGAAGTGAGCTCCGTTACCCAAATGGGAGCCGATTTTGGAGCCCAACTTAGCTCTTATATGGAAGCAATGAACCTCAAAATGGACCAACAAACGACTCTATTCCAACAAGCTCAAAGTTCATTAACTCAACCTCCTATGCAACAAGTGAATGCTATGGTGATGGCACCAAGCTTACCTCAAGGGGTTTGCGAATGTTGTGGAACATTTGGTCATGATCCCCAAGAATGTAGAGGATCCGTGGAACAAGTAAATGCCTTTCAATCTTATAGGCAAGGAACCCCTTACTCCAACTTCTACAATGAGAACACAAAGAACCACCCAAATCTCTCATACAAAAGCCAAAATGTTCAAAACCCCCAACCACAACCATATGTTGCCCCACCCATGAGAAACAATCAACAAAACTTTCAAAGACAACAATACAATCAAAACCAACCTTCCTACAATCAACCACAATACAACCAAAATCAATACAACCCACCACCACAAAATCAACCTCCCATGCAACCACAAGTTGGGGATCCAAACTTGGACATTCAAAAAGCGATTCTCCAATTGCAAAAAGATAATCAAGCCAAAGATATTATCATCAATAACATCCTTGCCCACAATAAAATGCTTGAAACTCAAGTGACTCAAATAGCCTCGGGGAGTTCCTCTAGGGGAAAGGGTCAATTACCTCCTCAAGGTAACCCACCTAGAAATGAAACCGCCAATGCCATACATTTGAGGTGTGGAAAGAGTTATGAGGGGCCAAGAATGCCAATTGAAGATGATAATGGAGAGGGAGACAAAGTGGAAGATGATGGGCCAATTGAAATTGAGGTTGTTGAATTGGATGACAAGGAGGAAGAGTGCTCTTCAAGTGAGCAAGTTGTTGTTGAGAAGAATGATGATGTGATAACAACAAACAAGAAGGTTGAGGAGCCTATTGTGATAAGGCTACCTTTTCCTTCTAGACAAGCCAAAACAAAACTTGATAAGCAACTAGGCAAGTTCATGGAAATTGTAAAGAACTTGGAGGTCTCTATTCCTTTCACCGACCTCATCACTCAAATCCCCGCCTATGCAAAATTTATGAAGGACATTCTTACAAGGAAGAAGTCATTGAGTGGAGTCGAAACCGTGGCATTCACCGGTGAATGTAGTGCATTTCTACAAAACCCAACCCCTCCAAAATTGAAGGATCCGGGTAGTTTCTCCATCCCATGCACCATAGGCAACATTACCATTGACAAGGCCTTGTGTGATTTGGGTGCTAGTGTGAGTGTGATGCCATACTCCATATGTGAAAAACTTGGCATGGGAGAGCTTAAATGCACAAACATTACACTTCAAATGGCGGACCGATCAACAAAGCAACCTTTGGGTGTGTTGGAGGATGTCCCGGTTCGAATTGGGAAATTTTTCATCCCGGTGGACTTTATTGTTCTTGATATGGCGGAGGATTCTCAAATCCCCATAATACTCGGGAGGCCATTCTTGCACACCGCCGGAGCGGTAATTGATGTGAAACAAGGGAGGCTTACTCTTGAAGTGGGGGATGAGAAAATCACTTTCAATTTGCAAAATGCCATGAAAGCCCCCAATCTTGGAGAAGCATGCTATTTCATTGACATTATTGATGCCTTCGTTGAAGAAGTTACACCTAGCTTCTATATGAGGGACCCTTTGGAGGCTATATTGACTTTAGAGCCAAGGGATATCATGGAGGAGCTACATGGGTTTGAGTTCGACTTGCTTGAAGCAACTTTGGAGGGAGAAGAGCTTGATGAAGAACAACTCTTAAGACAAGTAATAAGACCAACTGAGTAATGTTGGGAATAATTAAGGTAATGATAACAACAATTATAATTTTTTTATACCGATCGAGTAATATGCATCAAATCATCCTTCAGTAACAATATCAAATGAAAGATTTATCAATTTGTAACTAATGTGCTTATAAAAAAACATTTTATCTTAATAAAAATATTATAGTTTCGAGTTTTCTTTAAAAAGATAGTTTTACGAAGAGATTATATGTTAATGAAAAGACAAAAGCTTAATTAAGTAAAGTCTAATATCCATTGTTGCTTATTTAGAGGAGTGCATTTTGAATAGAAAACATTTCAACTTTCTTATTATCTTAGTATATAAAGGAGTCATTTACCATTAATATGCTTATGATTTGAATTTATTAAATGTTCAAATCAATAATTAGGCCTACTTTGTATTCC
This sequence comes from Heliosperma pusillum, assembly GCA_022085475.1. NCBI lineage: Eukaryota > Viridiplantae > Streptophyta > Magnoliopsida > Caryophyllales > Caryophyllaceae > Heliosperma > Heliosperma pusillum. The sequence continues at coordinate 16,293 of JAIUZE010047735.1, read as the reverse complement.
AAAATATGTACTCCCTCCATTACTTATTTTATGACCTTTTAGGTTCATGCACACAAATTAAGGCTTGCATTTCTTTTCTTCTTTTTTTATCTTCCTTAATTCCCTTTTTGTGCACGTGTCCATGAGGAAGAGTGCATTGTTAACTTTGCCTTTTTTTCATGCATTTTATTGGCTGAAATATAGATTTCATGTGACCAAGTATTGGGAACTGGAGAGTTTTTATGATGAAATGCTAAAACGACAAGTATAGAGCAAAAAGTCAAAAAAGCTAGAACGACATGTAATAAGTAATGGAGGGAGTATAAAATCATGCATTTTGAAATTAAATAACATATTTTTCTATAAAATCATATAAAGATTATATATATTTTTAATATCCATGAATTTCCAACACAAGTATTGTTAGGTTAAAAGTTAGGCCCAATAAAGTTATAAAATAAGGATGATAAAAGTGAGGCTCATTTATAGAAAGTTTCATTTAGGCGGGAAAAATTTGGAGAACTCTTAATATTTCAGTATAAGGGGGATGGTTTAATGTTTTATTACATGATTCTAGCTTGTTTATTTGGTTTTGTTCTTAAAGCTTGCATCTTTGATTTGGGCTCATGTTTTAATGGGTGTAAATTGAGGTGTAAATGGTCATTCTTGGTTGATTTAATCTATGTTGACTAATTTCTTAGAAACTTGTATTAGATAACTAGAGAAGAGAGGAAAGGAAGAGTCTTTACTTTGCTAATTGTTGTGTTACTTGGGATAATTGCACTAAGTACTTTTGTCATATTTGTTTTCTTGCATAGAAGGTGTTTGTTCTATTGTCTAACCTAGAATTTCATGTTTCAATGTGAGTTATCTTTTTAACCAAATTTCTTCTTATATGTTAATCTACATGTTTTCTCATTGTAAATATCATTGTTTGTGATTATTAGCAATTAGTGTCTTAATTAGTAATTAGTACCTTAATTAGTGTTTAGTTTCTTAATTAGTGTCTTAGCTAATTGTTTAGAGTCTAGATTTAGCTTAATTTCGCCTTCTCTTGGGTTCGACCCTATTCTTACCATTTACTACCTTATTTAAGATAGTTTATGTTTGTTTAGGAGATATAAATTGTTATTTGATCGTAGCTAATTAGCGGATTTAACGACACGCGGATTAGCCTCGTCAAATTTGGCGCCGTTCTCGGGGAAGGCAACAAAGCTAAAGCTAGTCTAAACATTTGGCTTAAATTTGTATGTTCCTTTTTGTAAATATTAGGAGTCAATTACTTGTTGTAGATTGTTTAACTTGTTTGATGAAATGGCAAACTTAAATTTTTTCCAATTTGAGAATGAACCATTTTGTGCATATTTTGATCGATTGCGGGACTATGCCTCAAATTGTCACTACTCTTATCAAACTTGGGAGCTTTGTCATGTATTGTTTAATGGGTTGAATGAAGAAATCATGTTTCATGTTCATCGTTTGAGTGATGCAAAGTTTAAGTATGAATTTGATTATGAAGAGAAGTGGGATTTTTTCCTTTACTTGGCTAAAGAGACATTTATATGGGAGTTGGAAAATTCTTGTCAACCCCAATTCAACCAAAGTGAGGAAATGCCTACCAATGACACATCTTCAATGAGCATCAATGACATATTGCAAGATATTATCAAAGGGGCACAAGACCTTGAGAAAGCTAATCAAATTGAAAGGGCAGCTAATCAAATTGAAAGGGCTATAACTAAAGAGCATCGAGAGCTATACAATGTGAGGATGGAAAACCTTGAAATTCAAGTAAACCAACTCCTTAGGGATATCGAAGAAAGTAGTATCGAACAAGATGAGATGCACACTTTAGATGATTTTTATGTTGATAATGGTTTTATTAGTGATGAGTATGACTTTAAGGTTGAAGACCCTCCTTCCCCTAAGCATGAAATGAGTCACAATTATAAAAAGTGTGTTGTTGATGAATATGATTTTTGGGATGATGAAGATGATGTGTGTGACTCGAAATCCTCTTGGGCCTTACCATCCATTGAGACCCCTATTCACATTCCGAGTTTCGGAGTTGATGCCTTACACCTTGATAAAATCTCCTTAGTTCGTAGTAATTCTTGCCCAAATTTTACTTTTACGGGATTAACGAGTGAGGTGTTTGAGAAGAATGAGCAAGAAGACATGAGTTGGGGGGAGGTTGAAATTGAAAAAGAGGAGGTAAAGGCTCTTGATGATGTTGTTTGTGACCTTCCTAAGACTATAAAACTTGCCAGTGTGGAGGTTAAGGAGATTGCGAAAATGAATATGGAAAATGAGTTTGTAGAGGTGTACCCCCGCAAGGAGGAACCACCTCAAATTTGCTTTGAAATGTCATCAAATGTATTCCACAAAGAAGCTCATGAGTCCTCTCATTATTACTTGGTTTTTGCCAAATCCAGCTTCTCTTTCAAGGAGCCTTACCGCGACATAGAATCATTTAGTTTTGACTACACTTGCCATATTATTCCAACCTACTACCTCCACTTCTCATCTTTATGGGCTAATGTGTTTGATAAGTTACTAAGAGCGTTGAGTTGTTCCGCTCTTGAGTCTTGAAGAAGAATGATCTTGAAAAGGCGTCGAGCAAACGAAAAAAAAAACAAAAACCAAAAGCGCTTTACGGGAGGCAACCCGTACGTTTTGTACATCTCCTCCACATTGAGGGCAATGTGGAAACTAAGTGTGGGGGAGGAGTTCTGATGTAACATATGTACGTTTTATTCATGTTTTGATGCTTTTAAAAAAAAAAAAAAATTGAAAATCCCAGCTAGGTGAAAACCCACATGGGTGGGCACTTAGGCAAAAATTGGGAAGGTGGCCGAGGACGGAATGAAAACCCGAAAGGGCATTCCGGGCAAAATGAAAAATCGAGTTGCGAGCCACCAATGAGAGGAAAGGAAAAGCTAAGGTGAAAACCCGAAAGGGCACCTTAGGCAAAATGATGGATTTTCAAAGACAAAAATTGGATAAAGAAAAAGAAAAATAAAATTGAGCATAATACTTCTGATGAAGAGGATTGTTGGAGGGAAAAGAAGGGAGAAATAAGGAGGGCTTTGGAAGGAGGTTAGAATTAGGATTTTGAGTCACAAATTTGGTTCCAAATCGGTGGATTTGTCTTGTGGGTTGCTTGGTTGTGCGAATTGTGTAGTTTGGGGCCAACCAAGTAACCATGCTAAACACTAGTGGAGTAATAAGGGGGTGATATAAGAAGTGGAGTTGCATGGAGTTAAGGCGAGTTGAGTCGGAGTAGATGGCATGTCCTGTCTTAGTCTTGATGGATGATATAAGGAGGGGGAGTGAGAGAAGAGTGCAACAAGATTTGAGTCTTTTTATTTTGTTTTTGTCATTGGTGGTTTGTTTAAGAGGGAGTATAAGAAGGGCGTAGTGAGGGAAGAGAGGTCATTACCTTCACACACACTATGTTGGGCTCGTGTTGTTTGTGCTAATATCGAGTTTTACTCGGGACGAGTAAAAGTCCAAGTCGTGTCATTTAGGGTAATTTAGTTACTTATTAATGTTAATTTATGGGTCTTTTGTACTCCTTTTGTATTAAGTACTTCTCTTAGTCTTTTGTTGTAATTTCATTTAATTAGATTATTTTGGAAGGTGATTGATGTTAAGCATTGAAATGTATGCCAATAAGGTGCAGATTTGTGAGGTTTTGGTTGTTGTGTGTTATTTTGGAAGCATTGGCATGCAAAAAGAAGACCAAAAATGAAGATTTGAAGTATCGATTTTCCAAGGGTCAACTTCAAACGGGTATATCTTGAGTTCTAGAGCTCGTATCGATGTAACGCCAAGTGGAGGTGATAGCTTATTCTGTTAGCTTTCTAACGGTAGGTCGCACGCCCAAAATGACCAAGAAACGAGAGAGATATGGCTCTCGCAAAAACAGGCTGAAACGCTGACCGCGCCACACGACGCTGCCGGCGTCCACCGGTGCTGCCAGCGTCCGACACTGCTGGTACGCGACTATTTTTCCGCCTTCTTGTTCTTTGAAGCCCATTTCTCAAGGCCCCTAGGCAAGGGTATAAAAGAGCAACAAAAGAAGAGAGAGAGGGAAAAAACACAACACATACTCTCATATCATAATTGAATCTCATACTTTGTTCTTCATCTTTTGGGTATCTTTTAGTTGAACTTATTATTATTTGGGTTGTAATTTATTAGTAATGGAAGGCTAATCCTTCAAATACTTGGTGTAATTTGAACAAGTTCACACCTTTAGTATTGTAAGATTCTTTGAATCTCTTCCTCTTTAGTTAATATTATTTTCTCATGTTTATTTTTCATTGTTGAATGAATTATTGTTGAGACTAACCATCTTAGCAATTGTTTGTTTGATTAGTGCTTTGTCTAGATAAATTTGGTTAATTTGTCTTGATATTGTTGAAGCAACCTTGAAAGATTGCAACTTTGGTTTAAAGTTGGAATCTTTTGGATGGAATTTGGTATATTGTGTGATTAGAACATGGTTTAATGTTTTATTACATGATTCTAGCTTGTTTATTTGGTTTTGTTCTTAAAGCTTGCATCTTTGATTTGGGCTAATGTTTTAATGGGTGTAAATTGGGGTGTATATGGTCATTCTTGGTTGATTTAATCCATGTTGACTAATTTCTTAGAAACTTGTATTAGATAACTAGAGAAGAGAGGAAAGGAAGAGTCTTTACTTTGTTAATTGTTGTGTTACTTGGGATAATTGCACTAAGTACTTTTGTCATATTTGTTTTCTTGCATAGAAGGTGTTTGTTTTATTGTCTAGCCTATAATTTCATGTTTCAATGTGAGTCATCTTTTTAACCAAATTTCTTCTTATATGTTAATCTACATGTTTTCTCATTGTAAATATCATTGTTTGTGATTATTAGCAATTAGTGTCTTAATTAGTAATTAGTACCTTAATTAGTTTTTAGTTTCTTAATTAGTGTCTTAGCTAATTGTTTAGAGTCTAGATTTAGCTTAATTTCGCCTTCTCTTGGGTTCGACCCTATTCTTACCATTTACTACCTTATTTAAGATAGTTTATGTTTGTTTAGGAGATATAAATTGTTATTTGATCGTAGCTAATTAGCGGATTTAACGACACGCGGATTAGCCTCGTCAAAGAGTAATATAGTTCTTTTTGCATAATTGAGGAATAAACTATCTTAAACTGCCTTACAACTCAAAATCCAATATATATCTATTACAACGGAAGACTTTATTAGCTAAGATAAAATGACAATATAAATCTAGTAAACAGTCATCTTCTACAGAGGTTCTCATCACATCCAATTTCCCCAACAGCATTCACAGCCAGAGCTCACAAATCAGTACCTGTAAGGCTTATTTCTCACCATTTGGCGGAAATATCTAATGGTTCACCGCATATACTTTATAAAAGATTTTTACATAATAACGCACACGAGTCAACAAAAAGTTGAGTAGAGACACTCTAAACACATGCACATGATATAAGAAACTCTAACAGTAGCGATTATTACCAGTACCAATACAATGAACATAAATAGCTTGTAGAGTAACTCGGTCTCACGTCTTACATGTCCCAACTATACTTCTATGATGTAAAGCGGAACGCTTTGACGGTTTTTCCTAATTTGAAATGGATTATTTTAAGTTAGTCAAAATTTTATTAATTTAAATTATGTGAAATGAGTTTGTTTTAAATAAATGAAATTTTTTTCCGATTTGTATTTTCGAGTTTAATTTGAATTTACGCTTCTATAAATTATAGAATATAATTTAAATAAAAGTATCCATTTTAATATATGAAAAGTTTTGATTTGAAAAATCAATATTACGAATTTAATTGTTTTTATTCGATTTGTAATATCATCTTTTACGATTTTGCGACGGTCATACTTTTACCTTGTTTTTCGGAACGATTTCGAGCTCGTTTTTTTTAATTGTTTTTTGTCCCGAGTTTCGAGGAATACTTAGCCCATATACCTAACCATGAGATCTCTAGGTCCCCCCCCCCCCCCGTGGCAGCCAACACCCTTCTATTTTCCTTGCTCAAAACCCACGAAACAGCCAGCCTCCCTGCCACTCTGTGACCCCTCTTCCGCATCCCCAAACCCAACCCACCCACCATTACCCACGACCTGTACCCGTGCCCACACCATATACCACCACCTAGCCCTAACCCACGACCCGTACCCGTGCCCAAACCCGCGCAAATTAGCCCGCAACAAGCCTGTTTAGTGTTTAGCAGCCCATGTTTTGGCGAAAACCCGCAACCATTTTCGACCCATTAACCCACCCTATCAAATCCGACATTGCCTTGAATTAGTAGGCAAACAAGAGGACTCCATATACTCTCAAATATCTCTCTATATCTCGTCCAAAATCTATCACAAATCCCTTTCAAAAATCAGTTAGGAAACACTTTCCTAAACCACCTCAATTCCAATTTTTTCCAAAATCCGTCTACAACTAAAATATACTTCCTTCCTTCAACTCCACTCTACCACTTTCAATTTCTTACACTATTCACATGAGAACATCTAATTGCAATTTTCTCTCAATATATAAGTAAAAAATATATTCATGTGTGATCTTGTTTGATTCGTCTTTACGACTACATTAAAAATATCTAATTTTTATAATTTTTGCAAATACGTAGCTAACGATATTTACCGCGCAAAACACGTCTCGGCAAATGTGAAAAAGTAATACTCCCTCCCATCCACATCAAAGGTAACATTGGGTTTTTCACACTTGTCGAGACGCGTTTTACAACGTGAATATCTTTAGTTACACATTATTAAAAATTATAATAATTTGATATTCTTATAGCATTCATGATGATGAATCGAACAAGATCTCACATGACTATATTTTCTCTTATATATTAGGAATAATACCAAATATTTTCCGCACTCATTAATAGTGTCAAAAGCTCAATGTTACCTTTGATCTGGATGGGAGGGAGTATGGTATAGTGGAGTTGAAGGGAGGAAGTATCATATATAGGATTCACCTACCGGAATATAAGGAGACCTTGGCAACCCTAGAACACGCGAAAAGAAGAGGGCAATAGAACAACACACAAAAACAATCCCTTCATCAACCTCTCGGTAGAACCGAGTTTATAGCACAAACCTCCATTAAAAATCACGTAAGAAACCTTCATAATACTCCTCTCTAACCCAGGAACAAGTCTTTTGTTACGATTAGAACGATAAAAAGCTCTCTTTTTCACGTCTTTTTCTGTTTTGGACAACATCTGTTGTCGTCCGTTTTGAGTCTATAAAACCTTGTTTTTTGTCTCTATTTATTGCTAAAAATAAAAGTTTTAGAGTCCCACGATTTCTGAAATATTTCGGAACAAAATTTGAGTAAGAAACGAAGTCGTGGCATCGATTTAAAAACCGTTGCACAAAGGATAGAAAATCGCGAAACCCATAGTGTTGGTTTTGTTTGAATTTGTTTAATTTTTGATTTAAAGATTAAAGTTTTAATCTTTTCTTGTTTAATTTGAGTTTGAAAACCCTCGAAGACATACCCTTGGTGAAAGCTTGCAGCCAACGTTCTTGAATACCCTTATGTGTACCGTTCTTGAAAAGTTTTTGATTTAAAGATTAAAGTATTTTTTTCCCGGTATTCTACCCCTTCGCGCAACGATTTTCAAGTCAATGTCACAACTTCGTTTCTTACTCAAATTTCGTTCCAAAAGATGTTTTGGAATCGTGGGGCTCCAAAATTTTGATTTGTATCAATAAGAGATAAAAACTAAGGTATAGACTGAAAATGAACGACAACAGGTCCTGTCCAAAACAGAAGAAGAAGTGAAAAAAAGAGCCTTTTATCGCGCTCTAATCGTCACCTAATCTCATGCATGAACGTTGAGACTTGTTCCTGGGTTAGAGAGGATTACTATGAAGGTTTTTTTACGTGAGTGTTAATGGATATTTGAAGCTATAAACTCGGTTTTACCGAGAGGTTGAAGAAGGGTTTGTTTTTGTGTGTTTGTGTGTTGTTCTCTTGCTATCCTCTTTTTGTGTGTTCTAGGGTTGCCAAGGTCGCAAACACAAATTCAACCTCGCAAGGAAGAATGATTATTATTTCCCTCTCGCAAGAAGTAAATAATAGAACTTAAAGCTCGCTAGCTAATAAGAACAAACAAGTAATAACTTGAATTCAATTCTCAATTGTCTATCTACTACAATGCATAAGACTCCTTATTTATACTACTACTAATTACCATAAACTAACTAGCTAGTAATTAGGAAACTAACATGACAACCACCTTATGTCAGTTTAGTAAATAAGATCATCACACTACTTTCTTCAAATTAGTAAAATAATAAAAAAAACTCTATTTAGGAAAGTAAACTTGAGAACAATTTAAGCCAAGCCACCATCTTCCATACATTGTGAATGTCACGTTCAATTTGCGTCACCCGCATATAATCTGGACAGCTCAACTTAAAACGATCATATCTCCTTCGTTACTTAACCAAATAAACCGTGTGACCACTTGTTGGAAAGCTAACATCATGTACTTTTATCTCCAAGTGAAATCACATCAAAATTAGCTATATATTATGAGATATTTAGCTCTAAAGGCAAGGGACCGAATATGAAAATGTCAAGAATGACTTAAACTTGCATTTTGAACATATATACCCATGTCCCTCATATATCATTCTCCCCTTCTTCAAAAAAGAATCGTCCCGATTCTTGGATATACGACCTCCGAGATGAAATACAAATCTTGAAAAGTTATATGTAAGAACACCTAACAAGACCACGAACTTAACTGTGCACACTTTTGATCTCTCTTTCAGTTCGTCATCTTCAATGTAGTTTTCATGCTTATCCATTTAGTTTGTTTTGTAGTTGCAACAAGCATCATAAGCAAAAATCCTCTCGTGTTTGTGCCTTACTCTCTCATGCTTTCCTTTGTTATGCTTACCACCCCACGACCCTCTTTGCACAACTTTACCAAAATCAAAAGAAAGCTTGCTTGGTGTAGAAAGATCATCTTCAACATCCATATATAGGAATCGAATTCAACAAGAAATAATAAGGTCCACCATATAGCTTCGTTTCAATGGATTTATCAAGTGGAGATTGATAACGCTCTTCTTCTTGAAAATCGATTGCATAAAAACCCGTAGGAGTTGAAACTTTGAAGCCGACAACATTCAATGGTTCCTCATCACCATAATTGTCATATATAGGCGGCAAACCAAAATTTAAATAAGAATTACATTTTATATGAATTTCTTGACAAAAGAATATAGTCTCCTCTTTGGCTTCGATATTTTCCAAAGAATCCACCTTTTCCTCTTGTACTTTGTATATGCTCGCAACCTTTGGCAAAATAACTCAACCTTGAGTTCGTAAATGCTCAAAGCATCAATATTGTTCAAAGGATATGTATTCTTCATTAGGGCAAGAAATATATGAATGTCCAAATCCGTGACACATTGTACAACGTGCCAGATCTTCTCTTCCAATCCTTAGACATTCAATTTCTTGTAACCGTCTCAAGATGAACATAATATTATCGTTATAGGATTCCATATTTCTTCCCAACATAGGATCGTCTGGATTTAAGAAAATCAAGAGCCGAAGCTCTGATACCAAATTGATGTAAAATAAGCCAAATTATTTTACTCTTCAGAGATAATGTTGCAGCGGAAATAAAAACAATATAAAAAAGGGATATGAATTAGTTAAGACAATCTCGCAAGATCACTCAACTAAGACTTGAATTAATCAAGTGATCTCGCAAGACAACTTGATCAACTCGTATGTAAACTCTCAACCTCGCAATATATCAAGCAAACACAAATTCAACCTCACAAGGAAGAATGATTATTATTTCCTCTCGCAAGAAGTAAATAATAGAACTTAAATTTCACTATTTTACGTTTCAGAGTATAAATTTGCAGCGGAAATAAAACAATATAAAAAGATATGTATTAGTTGTAATATCTCGCAAGATTAACAACTAAAACTTGAATTAAACTAGCAATCTCGCTCGCAAGACTACTCGAATAACTCGGATATGAATTAGTCAAGATAATCTTGCGAGATCACTTGTCTAATTCAAGTCTTAGTTGAGTGTATTTGCTTTATACATGTCAAACGGGTCGGGAAAGTCGATTCCCAGGTTGTGTCATACGGGTCTAGTCATAATACGGGTTAGGTTGAATACGGTTAGGTCAAATACGGGGCGGAACATATGGGTTATGGGTCAGATTATGGTCAGAATACTGGTAAAAACAAGTCTATAACGCTTTTTTTTTGCCATTATTAAAATCGAAAAATAGATTTTAAAAGTTATGGTATATTTAATATTAATATTTTAATCATATTAAATGGTTATGGTAATTATATTGAGATAATTATAGATATTAAGTTATTTTAATAACTATTTTTTATTTTTATTAAAGATTACAAAAGTGATTATTCAACTGTTTATATACTTTTAAGTACTAAAATTAATTACTTTTTTTTTAATTAAAAGTACTATCAATTACTTTTTGATTATTATTTCAAATATAATATATAAATATTAGTATTTTAGTAGTACTCTTGATTTACCAAGTTCGGTTTCGAAACCGAACATATTTAACTGGTCATTTTGGGTTCGGGTCAAACGCATGGCGGCCAACATATAAAATTATTTACATACACCTGTTACAATTTTTACCATTGTCATTTTTTTCTTTCGCTGGCGAATTGGTTTTTTTCTCACTTTCCTTATCTCCCTTGACCACCCAACACCACCTCCATGGCTCCATTCAACACCCCTTGTTCAGCCAGTCCAGTCGTCAACCGATGTTGGATGCTCCAACCGAACTTACCCTTGCCGACCTCAGCTTATGCGACACAATGGAAGCTCGGACTACCACCAACCACCGCGCTCCCATACAACACAATGGAGTAACCACCAACGTCTTAAAACACATTCATATATATAAGAAAAGGCGACAACAAGTAACACAAGTTACAAGACATATTTTTTGATATTATGCAAGAAGCTAACGACAACAATACCATTGTTAAACAAATTAGAGCGACAAAGTTTAAGCTTCTTATGCTAGATAACACTTCTAGACTTCTAGTGGTAGACTAAATTATAATATCGCTAATTTATAAAACCTAATAATTTCAAAAAAATATATATTAATAATTACTAAACAATAAAATTACTTTACTAATTGGAAATTATAATCCATTGTTCAAGTGAATAGGGCAATTAGATTCGATATGCGAGAAAGTTATTCCGATTATTAATTATAGAATGGTTGGGTGCCTGGGTTAATGAGATCGCATACGAACAAAGCCCAATTATAAGTGGGCTAACTGACCAAATTGTACTCTTGAATTAATTCTATGGGCAAGTCATTTTAGGATGAGATTAAATAATACGGACTTACGAAGGAACATAGGCCCAATTATATTTGTTCTAATATGTGAACTAGTTTTAAACCCGTGCAAATTGCACGGGTATGCTTTTTCAATTTTTTTTATCGAAAAATGTAAATTTTCATGATTAAGTTTTTTATTGGTTAACTATCCTTTCTTAAAATAATTATCTATAAAATAATTTTTCAAAATAAAGTGGAAACCTCCCTCCTTTTTGTTCACCAATTTTGAGTTGCAAATGTAAATTCGAGTTATATAAAAGTAATATTTTAGACTTTAGATTTGAATTATATATTTCATTTGCAATCAGCATAAATGATATGTTATGTAAGGTCGATTGGTCGAGTGGTTATAGTACAATATGTTTTCTTGTTAGTTAAATTAGAGTTCATTCTTTCTTTTATGAGTGAAGGAGTTTCAAATGGCCGACTTATTTAAGATGAAACAAAATTTATTTAAATGAAAATTAACACAAATTGTGAAATAGCACGGGTTTGATCGATAAGCTCATGCCCATGCAAATTGTTAAACCCATTTGTCATGTTGTTAAACTCGTGCACAAGACTCGTGCATGTTTAAAATGAATATTTTGACCTATTTTTCATTTAGTACAGATTGTTAAATATGTCTGAATGAAAATTTCTATTTTTGACCCGTGCAAATTTAACACGATCAATCAAATTATTGAAAATTCAAATTCTTATATTTTTATTTTCTTCTCACTTCTCAAATTACAAAAACGATTAAATTAAAACGTAGCAATACGGTATACCTACAATGTACTATATATCATTCATAAGCGAGAGCGTAGTTTTGATCGTGGTAATTGTTGGAGTAGGTGTCCTCCACAATAGTGCGCCACATAATAAATCTTATCAAGGAATATAATTGGGATATTTATTGACTATATATATGATTAGTACAGTTGATTAACGTAAATCAATAACGGTTGGCTGACTAGAGTTTGACGGTATTGTCGTTTGACGGCGGTGATCAACTGATCCCTTTCGGTCACACCTAAAGGATGAAATCCAAATAGTAACTAATTATTTGTATACGATACAGTTAATTAGTACATTACATATATTCGATATGTACGAGAGTTAATTGTTAGAAATTGATTTAAGAACTCAAATTCGATTAAACTTATTTTTCAATTATGCGATAATTGACTAATAAATTTATATCTTATTTTAATACGATTAAATAAGATTTAACTTAGTAATTAATCGTTAAATTACTAAATTAGTTGAGGTTTTGAGATAGAGGTAATTAGTTAATTATATTTACAAGGAGTTGTAAAATAAATTAACCATGCATTGTGGGACCCATTATATCTTGATATAATGGTAAAATATTACTTAAAATGTTAAGTACATATTATTTATTTAATTGAGTCATATAATTGTTATATGATCAAATTAACACTTAATTATACAAGATAATTAACCATATGATCAATAAGTATTTGTGAGACAAATATCAAAAATCAAAATGGACCAAACTAGGCCATGTTGGCCGGTTATGTTGTAGTTACAAAGGTGATGATTGTTGTTCTTGTTTACACTCTTTTGTTACTAATTGAAAGTGACATAACAAGTAGAATATAATCATCACTTATACTACAACACTCCACTCTAATGCATGTGATCAAATTGAACAAAATAAGAGTCATTTTTTGACTAAATGGTCCGGCCATTTTGGCTATATAATGAACAAATGTTGTTCATTATTTTACTACTTCATTTTGTGCAATTTGTTTACTTCTCTCTAAAATTCTTCCTCTCACTAAAAACTCTCATATACTAATATTTCCCAAGTATTACTAGTGTAGTAATATAGTCTAATATTAGTAGTATATCATCTATCTTATTATCTAGTTAATAATAAGGGTAGATTATTTGGTGTCATCTTGGTGCAACTTGAAGGAGGTCTTCTAGTTTGGAGATTTCTTGTGTTCATCCATATTTGTAGCGCAAGAACAACAATAAGGAGTTCTTGTTGTGCCGATATATTTTCCATATCAATGTGAGGAAATTTCTTCTTTTATATAAATGTCTTTATATTTGCATGCATGTTACATAGATCATTAAATACTAAATTAACAAGTAATTTAGCAAATAATTAGAGGAGTCTAATTAAGGTCTATGGACTTTCATGTGGTATCAGAGCTAGCTTGTAGCATGCATGTTCATTTTGGACATTTTTATTAAAGTTATAAGATAACTAATAAATCAAAGATTTTGAGTTAAAATACGATTCTGACAAAATATTTTGGTTCATGTATACCTACTGACCTAAAAATGTTTGTGGTCAAATTTCGTGATTTTAGCGATTAATTTGCTATTTATTTTGATTTTTGGCGTTTAAATCGAGTTAACATGCATTTTATGAGTTAAAAGTTAACTAAAAATAGTTGCATGTTGATTCTGGTCATGAAATTTTAATATGATCTCACATGCATGTCTTAAATATTGTATGTAAATTCGTGACTTTTACTTATGTATTGCATGTTCATTGATTTTTATACAATAAAAGTCGATAATATGAGATTATAATGTTCATAAAATTGAAACGTCCATGTCTGGTCTTGAAATTTTTTTGTACATTTCACATTCTGATGTTGATACTCTTGGTGAAATTTCTTAGATTTTTTCACTGTTTTACTATATCTAATGTTTTTATTTGATAAAACCATTAAATACAAAGCTATTTGTTCATAAAATTAATTTAAATTTTTTGAGCAAATGTTTTTTATTTTTATAGTTCCTGGAATTTTTCCAGAATGTACAAAATTTTTGGTTTCCAATTTTATGATGTTTATATTTTATTTTGGTTTTATTTCATAATTGTTATGATTAAACCGTAATATTTAGCACATGAAATCAAATCGATCTAATTAATGACCAACTAAATTAGTAGTGACTAATTTTGAGTTCTAAAACAGTTTAGTTAATTAGTTTGAATTTAAATGCGATTTAAATGTTGATAGTGATTTTTAATGGTTAAAAATCAATAAATCCCGAAAAAATCGAGCTACAATGAGCATGAATTGAACTTAGGACGATTTTGGCATGATTTTGCAGCAATTTATTTTATTTATGTTTGAATGAATGAATGTCATTTATTTAATAATTTATGCAAATTTTGTACCTAGTATGGCCTAGTTATGTTAATCGTTATTACCCGTATGTAAAGGAATAACGTTTGGGTGTCATGTTATGCGATCTCGTATCGCCGGTTTGTATAATTTAATACTTTTATTTTATAGTATAAATGTATAATACGAATTTGTATATTTGTACATTTGTAATTATTTTTATGAAGACCGGTGGCTTCCTCAAGACGGTGCCATTTTGGAAGATGTTCCAAGTGAAGAGGCAAGGGACCAAGGAGTTGGTTTCCGAATTTGTAACTATCTATTTAATTTTGATTAGCTAGGTGGCCATACTAGGATTTTATTGTTGCTTGGTTGCTTGCTTTATTTCCGCTCATGCCAAAATCGTCACACATGCATTTTATTTACCGTTATTGTCAATTCAACGTTATTCACAATTCACCGACTTAGTTCACTATAGGGAATTAATAACTAAATTGACAAGATCTCTCACCATATTTAAAAATTGAGATTAGCCTTACCAATTAGTAACACCTATGAATCCCGTGTTCATTAGGGCTACCACGCTCGTGGGTCCCTTTTTACCTCAGGTAAGTAGGGTGATACGATCACAAGCTAAAATGGGATTGGACTCAACGAGATAAGCGTTATCTTGGGACTAGGAGATGGATTTAGTTGAAATCCGTCAACCAAGAGTTCTAAGAGTAGAATTAGTCAAGTAATGACTTACCATTTCTAGATAAAGGTAGCATGCGATGACTATTTTTATTTAAAGATGGGTCTTGGAATCATTTATATAATTTAGTGAGAGGTCATTATATAAATGCTAAACTTGTTAAAATGTTTTTCAAGTAAATTAACAATGAATGTTTATATGTTTCTTTTTTGTTGTAGTAACCATATTCGCACAATGTCAACTTCATCCAACAACGCAACCTTGGGTAAGGACTCATGGTTGAGATCCGTCATGGACAAGTGTGTCCAAAAAGATGACGGAACGAAGTAACTTCGTTGAAAGGGGGTCAACGACCAAGAGCGCCGCGTTATCCGATAACGTGTTTCGCTACTTGGTCGAAGAGCCCCCCACCGAACCCGCGCCTAGATCGTCCGCGGTAGTTCGGGCCGAATATGACCTTTATTTGAAGGTTGCTAATGACGTCAAAAATGTCTTGATTTGGTCAATCTCACCCAAACTCAAACTCCAATTGATATCTCTCAATGCATATGCGATATTCACGAGGATTACGTCGATGTTTTCGCAAGCCCCTCAAATTCTCCAATATGAGGCGGCTACGAAATTCTTTGACACTAAGCTTCAAAGGGGCCAAAAAGTTGGCCCACACGTGCTCAAAATGGTTGAGCACGCGGACACCTTAGAGCGTCTAGGGTGCAAAATTCCAAAGAATTTGGTGGTGGGTAAGATCCTTCATTCACTCTCACCTAAGTTCACCAAATTTAGGGTGAACTATAACATGAATGGCATGGACAAGAGTTTCCATGAACTCCATGCACTCCTCACCCAAGCTGAGAGAGACATGGAGGCTAGTGGGAGTGAACCCAAGGATGTTCTTTCCATGAAAATTAAGAACATGAACCTTGGGGTGAGGAAGGACAAGGGAAAGGGTAAGACTCTTTTCAAGAAATCCGGCAAGGGAAAGGCAAAAGTCTTTTATAAGGCCAACCCCAAAGTCAACAAACACGCAGAGGCGGATTGCTATTATTGTAATGGCAAAGGGCATTGGAAACGCAATTGCCCCAAGTACTTGAAA
>JAIUZE010047734.1:0-11922 GCA_022085475.1 Heliosperma pusillum | reverse complement strand
AATAGGTAATGAAGCAAGGAAGACTCATTGTTCATACAACGAGTTACAATGCAAACAATGGGTAACGAAGCAAGGAAAAATCATTGTTCACACAAGGAGTTACAATGCAAACAATGGGTAATGAAGCAAGGAAGACTCATTGTTCACACAGGGAGTTACAATGCAACAATGGGTAATGAAGCAAGGAAGACTCATTGTTCACACAAGGAGTTACAATGTAACAATGGGTAATGAAGCAAGGAAGACTCATTGTTCACACAAGGAGTTACAATGCAAACAATGGGTAATGAAGCAAGGAAGAATCATTGTTCACACAAGGAGTTACAATGCAACAATGGGTAATGAAGCAAGGAAGACTCATTGTTCACACAAGGAGTTACAATGTAACAATGGGTAGTGAAGCAAGGAAAACTCATTGTTCACACCAGGAGTTACAATGCAACAAAGGGTATTGAAGCAAGGAAGACTCATTGTTCATACAAGGAGTTACAATGCAAACAATGGGTAATGAAGCAAGGAAGACTCATTGTTCACACAAGGAGTTACGCAATGCAAACAATGGGTAACGAAGCAAGGAAAAATCATTATTCACACAAGGAGTTACATGCAAACAATAGGTAATGAAGCAAGGAAGACTCATTGTTCACACAAGGAGTTACAATGCAAACAATGGGTAATGAAGCAAGGAAGACTCATTGTTCACACAAGGAGTTACAATGCAAACAATAGGTACTGAAGCAAGGAAGACTCTTTATTCACACAAGGAGTTACAATGCAAACAACGGGTCATGAAGCATGGAAGACTCATAGTTCTCACAAGGAGTTACAATGCAAACAATGGGTAATGAAGCAAGGAAGACTCATTGTTCACACAAGGAGTTACAATGTAACAATGGGTAATGAAGTAAGGAAGACTCAGTGTTCACACAAGGAGTTACAATGCAAACAATGGGTAATGAAGCAAGGAAGACTCATTGTTGACACAAGGAGTTACAATGCAAACAATGGGTAATGAAGCAAGGAAGACTCATTGTTCACACAAGGAGTTACAAAGTAACAATGGGTAATGAAGTAAGGAAGACTCATTGTTCACACAAGGAGTTACAATGCAAACATTGGGTAATGAAGCAAGGAAGACTCATTGTTCACACAAGGAGTTACAATGCAACAATGGGTAATGAACCAAGGAAGACTCATTGTTCACACAAGGAGTTACAATGTAACAATGGGTAGTGAAGCAAGGAAGACTCATTGTTCACACAAGGAGTTACAATGAAAACAGTGGGTAATGAAGCAAGGAAGACTCATTGTTCACACAACGAGTTACAATGTAACTATGGGTAATAAAGCAAGGAAGACTCATTGTTCACAAAAGGAGTTACAATGCAACTATGGGTAATGAAGCAAGGAAGACTCATTGTTCACACAAAGAGTTACAATGTACTAATAGGTAATGAAGCAAGGAAGACTCATTGTTCACACAAGGAGTTACAATGCAACAAAGGGTAATGAAGCAAGGAAGTCTCATTGTTCACACAAGGAGTTACCATGTAACAATGGGTAATGAAGCAAGGAAGACTTATTGTTCACACAAGGAGTTACAATGCAAACAATGGGTAATGATGCAAGGAAGACTCATTGTTCACACAACGAGTTACAATATAACAAAGGGTAATGAAGCAAGGAAGACTCATTGTACACACAAGGAGTTACAATGTAACAATGGGTAATGAAGCAAGGAAGACTTATTGTTCACACAAGGAGTTACAATGCAAACAATAGGTAATGATGCAAGGTAGACTCATTGTTCACACAACGAGTTACAATATAACAAAGGGTAATGAAGCAAGGATGACTCATTGTTCACACAAGGAGTTACAATGCAAACATTGGGTAATGAAGCAAGGAAGATTCATTGTTCACACAAGGAGTTACAATGCAACAATGGGTAATGAAGCAAGGAAGACTCATTGTTCTGATATAAAACCATATTACAACAGTTGCGCGACTTGTTGCGTGCAAACCCAGATATAGGGAATCGTATGATGGGTGCAAGACGGAATGAGACTACCAGGTCCATCGACGAGTTTAAGATAACGGAACTACCAGACTTCGATGGTAGTACAGATCCGGAGGAGTACTTGGAATGGGAACGAAAAATTGAAAGGATGTTCGATTTCAAGGATGTGACCGATGAGAAGCGATGCAAGTACGCTATTCTGAAATTGGTGAAGAGTGCATCACTTTGGTTCGAAAATCTCAAGGCAAAACGAACAAGAGAAGGGAAGGATAAACTGAACTCATGGGAGGATCTCAAACGAAAACTCAGAAAGAGGTATGTTCCCAAAAGTCATAAGATCGATTTATATAGAAAGGTTGCAGAACTATGCCAAGGTAGTATGTCGATACTCAATTACATTGCTGAATTTGAGAAACTTGCTTTAATGTGCGAGTTGAATGAATTGGAGGAGCAAAAGATGGCTAGGTTTTGTAGGGGATTGAATAGAAACATTGCAAACACCGTAGACTTACAGCCCTATAGTTCGTTTGATATGTTGTGCCAATTGTGTTTGAAAGTTGAGAATCAGTTGAAAGCTAATCGATCTAGCACAAGTTATACCCCTAAGACTAATGCTTGGCCTAGAACCGAGGGAGCTAGGGCTGGAATGCCCGTGTCTACTGTAGTCACGGCTGCTACCACACCAAAAACGCTCGTTCGAGACAAACCAGAACCGAGTAACGAAGAAAAGAGCATGTCCAATGTTCGTTGTTTTAAATGTCAAGGGTTTGGTCACTTCCGAAGTGATTGCCCTAATAAACGAGTTGTTACTCTACGAGAGGCCATGGATTTGCGTGATGAGTTGTCCTACGATAGGGCTATCGAGGAGGAGGGGCTGTTTGTGTTAGATGGAGGTGAGGAGGCCGAGGATGACTCCTTAGCCTATGAGGCACCTGTTTATGATACCTCATTGGTCCTTCGACGTATGTTGCACTCGAAGAATGAACCGATAAAGGGAGAGCAACGTGACCAAATTTTTCACACGAAATGCCAGATTAATGATAAGTGGTGTAGCGTGATTGTCGATGGTGGTAGCTGCACCAATGTCGCTGCAACAGAGTTGGTTGATAAACTTGCTCTTGTAACTACACCACATACAAAACCGTATACTTTACATTGGCTCGATGATGGAAGCAAAGTTAAAGTTTCGAAACAGACTAGGGTGAATTTTTCAATGGGTCCTTACAAAGACGAGGTGTTGTGCGACGTGATTCCTATGGATGCGTGTCATGTGTTGTTGGGTCGTCCCTGGCAGTTTGATAGGGATGTAACGCACCATGGAAGGAGTAATGAGTATTCTTTGATGACTAATGGTAAGCAGATCACATTGAAGCCTATGACACCGGAGGCTATTCGTTCTATGCATTCGGGCAGGAGTAAGAAACCAAGCTTAGCAATGTTTGCTAGTGAGAGAGAGGTGGAACAAGTGCTCGACAATGGTGGATATGTTTATGCGCTCTTAGCCATAAATCAGCCCCAACCACAAATAAGCGAGCATCGTGGTATTAATGATTTACGCCTCGAATTTGCAGATGTATTCCCCGATGATTTGCCTAGTGGTTTACCACCTATTAGAGGAATCGAGCATCAAATCGACTTAATACCAGATGCACAATTGCCTAATAAGGCAGCTTATCGTAGTAACCCCGAAGAAACCAAAGAGATGCAGCGCCAAATCGAAGAGTTGATGGAACGAGGGTATGTGCGTGAGAGCCTAAGTCCGTGTGCTGTTCCGGTCTTATTAGTTCCAAAGAAAGATGGGTCATGGCGTATGTGCATCGATAGTAGGGCTGTCAACAACATAACTATCAAGTATCGATTTCCCATTCCGAGACTTGATGATATGTTGGATGAGTTACATGGTTCAGTGGTGTTTTCGAAAATCGATTTGCGAAGTGGGTACCATCAGATTCGAATGAAGGAGGGAGACGAGTGGAAGACCGCATTCAAGACCAAACACGGTCTGTATGAGTGGTTGGTAATGCCCTTCGGGCTAACGAATGCCCCAAGCACTTTCATGAGACTAATGAACGAGGTACTCAAACCTTTCCTTGGCAAATTCGTTGTTGTTTATTTGGATGATATACTTGTGTACAGTAGAAGCATAGATGAGCATGTGCACCATCTAAAGGCTGTCTTCGAAGCATTGAGGGCTCAAAAGCTCTATGGTAAGACCGAGAAGTGTTCATTTCTTGTTGATGAGGTGATCTTTCTTGGTTATGTCGTTTCTAAGCATGGGGTGTCCGTGGATAAAACTAAGGTAGAAGCTATTCGCTCCTGGCCAGTACCTACAACCGTGACAGAGGTACGATCATTTCATGGGTTAGCTTCATTTTATCGTCGTTTTATTCGAGATTTTAGCACAACTGTGAGTCCTATTACCGAGTGTTTGAAGAAGGGATCATTCATTTGGGGTACAGCAGCCCAACGAGCTTTCGAATTGATCAAACAAAAGTTATGCGAAGCACCGATCCTTACACTACCTGATTTCACAAAACCATTTGAAGTTGAGTGCGATGCTAGTGGTGTTGGAATAGGGGCTGTTCTAGTCCAAGAGAAGCGTCCCATAGCTTATTTCTCCGAGAAGTTGGGTGGAGCTCGCTGCAATTATTCGACATACGACAAGGAATTCTATGCTATTGTCCGAGCCTTAGATCATTGGAGTCACTACTTGAGGCCGAATCATTTTATTTTACATTCCGATCATGAATCCTTGAAGTATATTAACGGGCAGCAGAAACTTAATCCACGACATGCCAAATGGGTCGAGTTCCTTCAATCATTTCATTTCTCATCCAAATACAAGGAGGGCAAAAGCAATATCGTGGCTGATGCGTTATCTCGCAGGTATGCTTTGCTCACAACTCTTGGAGTAAGGCTACTTGGTTTCGAGATGTTAAAGGATTACTACATGAAAGATGCTGATTTCGGTGAGATTTTCAAACAATGTGCTGCTGGTCCGTTCAAAGAGTACATGTTGCAAGACGGTTTCCTTTTCCGAAATAATCGCTTGTGTGTTCCTAAACATCCAGTTCGGGAATTGTTAGTTCGAGAAGCACATGGTGGGGGGATAGCTGGTCACTTCGGCACACAAAAGACCCTTGAAATCTTGCACGAACACTTTTATTGGCCAAAGATGTTGGGAAATATTCAAAATCTGCTAAGCAAGTGCACGACTTGTCATCTCGCAAAGAGCAAATTCAAACCAGGTTTGTATCAACCATTACCGGTTCCTAATCGGCCATGGGAGGATGTTTCAATGGATTTTATCGTTGCTTTGCCAAGAACACAGCGGGGTAAGGATGCTATAATGGTGGTGGTTGATCGTTTCTCCAAAATGGCTCACTTCATACCATGTCACAAGACCAACGATGCTGCGAATGTGGCTGACTTGTATTTTCGAGAGATAGTGCGGTTACATGGGGTTCCAAGAACGATTGTGTCCGATCGAGATTCAAAATTTCTAAGCTACTTTTGGAATACTTTGTGGAGGAAGTTGGGTACGAAGTTGCTGTTTAGTACCTCTCATCACCCCCAAACTGACGGGCAAACCGAGGTCACTAATCGGACTCTTGGCACTATTCTGCGAGGGCTGGTAAGTAAGACACAAAAGGATTGGGATGTGAAGTTGGCTCATGCCGAGTTTGCATACAATCGAACTCCAACCATAGCAACGAAGCACTCTCCTTTTGAAGTTGTCTATGGCGTTAATCCATACCTGCCCATCGATTTGATTCCACTTCCTAGTGATGAGTTGGTGCACAAGGATGCCGAATCCAAACTGAAATCGATGCTGAAGTTACATGAGCAAGTGAAAAAGCGAATTGAAATGGTAAATGAAGCTTATAAGAAACGATCGAACAAGAATCGAAAGGCAAGGCTACTCGAACCTGGTGATCTAGTCTGGCTTCACTTAAGGAAAGAACGATTTCCGGGAAAACGCAAGAACAAGCTCATGCCTCGAGCCGAAGGTCCCTACAAGATAGTTGGAAAGGTGAACGATAATGCATATAAGCTCGAACTTCTTGGTGACTATGGCGTTCATGCCACATTTAATGTAGGGGATCTCTCGCCTTACGTCGATGATGAAGGGCTGTCGGAATTGAGGTCAATTCCCTTTCAAGAAGGAGCGGATGATGCGTTTGAGGATAACATTGTGGAAGAGGTCATGATTGGGCCAAGAAACGTACAAGAAGGGGCTGCTCATGATGCTTGTGTGTTGGGCTATATTGGCACGCATAACCAAGTCCAAGGAGTCGGGGTCTTAATCATTAATAACCCTTGAGCTTGGCAGTGCTATTTCCGTAATTTCCTTATTTGCATTTGATATTTTGTTAGCTTATATTCTGTTATTTCTTTCCTAGAATTAGGTTATCTTATTGTGCAAGAATAAGATCTTTTAGAAGATCAATTAGTTAACCCTAGAGCTGCCTATATAAGGCTTGTATGCTGCTACATTTGATTTCATTCAACGATCAACATAAACACAGAAAACCCGATCAGTTTGATCACCAATTCCTTTGATTTGAGAACGAACTTCAAGTCATTTGCGATCGTAGTTTGTGCTGCAAACTCCTTCGTTATTAGCTGCGAATTCAGGTCGAATCTCGAAGCTAAATATCGCTCTTTTATTTTTTGTTATTTACTGTTCAACGTACTGTTCATCGTCGTAACTGTTCATCGGCGTTACTGTTCATCGTTACGAATTATTGACTATTGCTGCTGCTATTTCGTCGTAAACAACACTCAAACAATCCTATTATTTATTAAATACCGTTGTTGTTGCTGTTGTTACTCGTTTGTTCAGAACTTCGAGACACAATCGTTAATTGCTTCCGCGTTAAAGTATATGCGGAAGCGAAATGAAACAATAAGTTTTTGTATTTTGGTTTTAGTAACGAAACAGTAGCAACTTAACAATGAAACAACTGAAAATGAAGGGATATTTAGTCCGTAGTTCTACCTCGAACCCGGTGCTAATAACGAAGAGATTGGAGCCCAATCCTCAATCGCCAATTCGAAGTACAATCTCGAATTTTGTACACAAACTGATCGGGAACGATCAAAAGCTTGCAACGGTTTTTGTTTATTTCAAACTTCAAAATTCATATATTTGTATGTCATTCATTACAACTTAGTTTAAATAGATGAAAGTAAAGATGGTAATATGCTAACTATGGTAACAAATTAAAGACATATGGTACTAAATTAAACAGCTCCTCCTACTGTCCATTTTGGCGAGATACTCTAGCCATTTTGGAGTTTATTTGCTTTGTCTAAAAGAAGTAAATATCAATCATAATATTGGGTATCAATTAGGTTCTTTGCCATGCTTCAAACACAAGCCTAAGTCTCTTGAAGGTTCTGATTTCCGAACATTTGAGTAACTCACGTATACCATGAACTGCTTAACTTGAAACGAGCATATCTCTTTCGTTACTTGATCGAATTAAGCGTAAGACCACTCGTTGGAAAGCTAAGACCACGTACTTTCATCTCCAACTGGTTTCATATCAAAATGATGAATAGATTTTGAGATATTAAACTTTGAAGAGAGTCATACGAATCTGAAACTTCAAGATTGTTTTAAAAACTTATACTTATTGTATAACCATGTTTTTCTTGCATCATACTCTCTTTCTTCAAAAAGAATCGACCCGATTCTTGTACCAAGTACCTCCTGGATCATAAATCTTAATGAAGTATCTTCGCCTTGATGAAGAACTAATCCCCAATATGTTATCCATCGCACAACAATTTGGCCAAGATCTGATGTTCACTTGCGCTCTTGCGTATGCAACGACCCACGACTTCTTTCTTCTTGAGCCCCAACCATTTTCTCCTTTAAAAAGAGTCAAGTTATCACAAATACTAAAGATCATAGGCTGGTGTGATATGCGGTTGTAGGACAATTCTAACGGGCTTAAGAAAGTGCTTACAAATGCGCTAGCGGCAGCAACTTTGTCATGCTTTGCATCGTTGATTTGAATAAGGCTAATGATAGCTGATTTTGAATTGTAGAAAGATGAAATCGCATTCACATCTTCATCAAAAACAGGTGGCAAGTAGAAATTTAAAGAGGAATCGATCTCCACCGGAGTCTCTTCAGAAAAACACGAACAGGCAAGGATAGAATTCTGATTGTGGTAGCGTGATATTTGCTCTGATACCATATGATGTAAAATCAGACCCATTAAAGTATATGCGGAAGCGAAATGAAACAATAAGTTTTTGTATTTTGGTTTTAGTAACGAAACAGTAGCAACTTAACAATGAAACAACTGAAAATGAAGGGATATTTAGTCCGTAGTTCTACCTCGAACCCGGTGCTAATAACGAAGAGATTGGAGCCCAATCCTCAATCGCCAATTCGAAGTACAATCTCGAATTTTGTACACAAACTGATCGGGAACGATCAAAAGCTTGCAACGGTTTTTGTTTATTTCAAACTTCAAAATTCATATATCTGTATGTCATTCATTACAACTTAGTTTAAATAGATGAAAGTAAAGATGATAATATGCTAACTATGGTAACAAATTAAAGACATATGGTACTAAATTAAACAGCTCCTCCTACTGTCCATTTTAGCGAGATACTCTAGCCATTTTGGAGTTTATTTGCTTTGTCTACAAGAAGTAAATATCAATCATAATATTGGGTATCAATTAGGTTCTTTGCCATGCTTCAAACACAAGCCTAAGTCTCTTGAAGGTTCTGATTTCCGAACATTTGAGTAACTCACGTATATCATGAACTGCTTAACTTGAAACGAGCATATCTTTTTCGTTACTTGATCGAATTAAGCGTAAGACCACTCGTTGGAAAGCTAAGACCACGTACTTTCATCTCCAACTGGTTTCATATCAAAATGATGAATAGATTTTGAGATATTAAACTTTCAAGAGAGTCATACGAATCTGAAACTTCAAGATTGTTTTAAAAACTTATGCTTATTGTATAACCATGTTTTTCTTGCATCATGTTCCCACTAGGAGTTACAATGTAACAATGGGTAATGAAGCAAGGAAGACTCATTGTTCACACAAGGAGTTACAATGAAAACAGTGGGTAATGAAGCAAGGAAGACTCATTGTTCACACAACGAGTTACAATGTAACTATGGGTAATAAAGCAAGGAAGACTCATTGTTCACAAAAGGAGTTACAATGCAACTATGGGTAATGAAGCAAGGAAGACTCAACCCTTTGTTATATTGTAACTCGTTGTGTGAACAATGAGTCTTCCTTGCTTCATTACCCATTGTTGCATTGTAACTCCTTGTGTGTATAATGAGTCTTCCTTGCTTCATTACCCTTTGTTATATTGTAACTCGTTGTGTGAACAATGAGTCTTCCTTGCATCATTACCCATTGTTTGTAACAACCCGAAAAATACCCAATTTTTCTAGTAAAGATATTTACTAACACTTTTCAGTAGAACTTAAGTTTTTAAAATAGAATTTATTGTTTCGAGTCGTATTTTGAAATTCCGCGTTCGTATTTGGAATTTTTGAGAGATTTCATGAAAAGACCGTTTTTAGTCATCTTTGACTTTTCTTGACTTTTACGTCGTCTTTGACTTTTTCTTGACTTTTTAAAGTCGTCATTGACTTTTCTTGACTTTTAAGTCGTCCTAAACTTTTCTTGACTTTTAAGTCATCTTTGACTTTTCTCGACTTTTCAGGCAACTTTGACTTCCGTTGACTTTTTCCCGACTCGCCTCATAAGTTTGAAGACCGAAATTTTATTTAAAAAAATAATATTTTTGATTTATTTTTATTTGGATTTATTAAGATTTATCATAATTTAATAAAATTATTTTGAATTTATTCGGAATTTAAATAATAACTTTTACGGTTTTAAACCGAACGTCATTTAACTATTCCCGATTCATCGTAAATCCCGTAACAAACTCGAAACTCGACTTTGGCATGAGTCACCCGCCTATGTCATCGTTTTCCACTCACAATTAGATATTTAATTATTTTGATTAAACTAATCAAAATATCTAGATATTTATTAACTTTATCGATCAGTTAACGAAAATTACGCAAATCGTTTACAAAACTGATCCGACAGTCACCATACCACACGGTTTTCTAGGTCCTCTAATAGGACTAGATATTTGTTTTTGTTTTGATTATAATAACATAATATCTTGATATTTAATTTAATTAACTTAATATCGAATTATATTTAATCGATTACCGTAAAATAATTATTAATCGCGAGTCAATTCCGTAACAACAATTTCAAAACCCGACATCCTTTTCTCTCTATATGTACACGGCACCCACACCACTCTTTACTCACTAACAACTTTTCGTTTTTCAACAAATCAAATTAAGATCTAAATATCACTTTATTCATCGTTCTTCATTTTTTCTTCGTGTTCCTTCATTGTTTCTCATCCTACATCTTGAGTCAAAACCTTCAAAATCTTTTCGTTCTTATTAAATCCGTCCTAACTTATATTTCTAGACTCTCCTCTTCGCTCCTCATCTTCACGTACGGTTTTATTTCAATTCCGACAAAATCGTTTTCAACACTTTAATTATGGAAAATCATATTTTTGTTCTAATAATGTTTTCCTTGTTATTTCTTATAGGGGAAGATTTTGAAGACGAATTTGGAGACTCGTATATTTTGGGTGAAGATTAGTAGGAGGGTTTCTTGGTTTATACTTCTTATTTTGGTGCTAATTGACTTGCTTAGCTAAGGTAACGATTCCGAGTTACTCGACGGATATATGTTACATAGCTTTTGTATTCTTTAGTTTTTGGTTCATCTTTGTTTTAGTTCATGTTTTTATGATTTATGGATTTTTAGTAGTAATATGATAAGTAGGATGATTTTTATGTTGTATGGAGTTTTCATGTTGTTTAGTGTTCTTGATGAATTTTGATGATTTTCCATAAGGTATGATTTTTATGTTGTGTAGGAAATTTATAATATGTTTAGTGTTCTTTATGAATTTTGATGATTTTTCATAAGTTATGATTTTTTATGTTGTGTAGGAAATTTATAATATGTTTAGTGTTCTTTAGGAATTTTGATGATTTTTCATAAGTTATGATTTTTATGTTGTGTAGGAAATTTATAATATGTTTAGTGTTCTTTATGAATTTTGATGATTTTTCATAAGTTATGATTTTTATGTTGTGTAGGAAATTTTTAATATGTTTAGTGTTCTTGAGGAATTTGGATGAATTAATTTTAAATCATGATTTTGTATGATGGTTGTAAAAATGGATGTTTGTTAATTAAAAACATGTTAGGAAATAATTTGGTGGTGGTTGTTGTGGAAACCGTGGAGGTGGGCTGTGAACCGGACCCAAAACCAGCCGGTCCAGGCCGGTTCAGGCCCGGTCCAGGCCGGTCTGGGCTGGTTCATGGTGGGTCCGGGTTTTGGTCTTTGGGTTGTGTCGATGTTTGATTGTTATGTGGTTGTTTTGACGGGTTGTAATTATGTTAATCATGCGGGAAATAATTAAGAAACGGTTTTTGTAAAAATTGTAAAATCTGCCAACACAGCCCAAATAGGCCCGTGGGCCCAGTCAGGGCCCATGTTTGGTTTCGGCGGCCCAAAATCAGCCCGTGGGTCCCTCTTTGGACTTGTGACGGTTTTTGAGTTAATTGTTATTCTATCGCGTTTTGTAATAATTAGCAAGTGAGAAATGTTAATAAGTTAAAATATTTAATTAAAAGGTTTTTCATAAAATTATTATTTCTCACATGTTAGAAATTATAATACGAGATCGTAGTTTAATTTGATATCCTTTAAGTCAAGCGGGTTTTTAGTAAGAGTTAATAATTCACATGTTAGAAGTTTGAATAAAATAACATGTAATGAATATGTTG
>JAIUZE010047733.1:0-24810 GCA_022085475.1 Heliosperma pusillum | reverse complement strand
ACAAGCCTAAAACAAGCAAGTAACGAAGGAGATATGATCATTCTACGAAAAAGGGTCGGTGCAGTGAAACTGCACAAGTCCACCCGAGAACAACAAACACCATTTCTAGCATTTCCAATTTTCCTAATTCACTTCTATCAACTATCAACAATCAATATTCATCATCAACCATCATCAAATAACAACAATCATCATCCATAACATAATTCCTAAACTTACTAATCGTAATCTAATACGAATTCTATCATATAAAGCATGTAAAACACGTAAATGATATCAAGTAACCCTTCACCGTTACCTTTACGCGTCTTTAATCGATTACTAAGCCTTCCTAGTAGTCTCCACCTACAATTAGGTAATAAAAGATGAATATATTTCACCTTGAGAAAGACGGATAATTTAAAAAGCGAGAAAGACGGTAATTTTATTACTAATACGGATAGAGGAAGGTAAGAGGGGAAGAATGAGACGAACTTACGTGAATTTGAGCAAGAAATGGAGATGTAGCGATCATCTTAAGATCGATCAAGGAAGGGGGTTTAGGTTTTGGTGGTTTGATAAGGAAGAAGGAGATGTTGAATTGTGTTGTGAATGAAAATAGGTTAAGTGGTAGTATGACTTATATAAGGAAAAGTCAACAAAAGTCAAAGACGGCTCAAAAGTCAAGAAAAGTCAAAGACGGCTCAAAAGTCAAGAAAAGCCAAAGACGACTTAAAAGTCAAGAAAAGTCAAAGACGGCTCAAAAGTCAAGAAAAGTCAAAGACAACTTAAAAGTCAAGAAAAGTCAAAGACGACTTAAAAGTCAAGAAAAGTCAAGGACGACTTAAAAGTCAAGAAAAGTCAAACTCGCCTTAAGACGGGATTCTCATGGAATCTCGCGGAAATTCCAAATACGAACTCGGAAATTCTAAATTCGACTCGGAACATAAAATTCTAAATTAAAACTTAAATTTGCTGAAAGTTATCCGTAAAATATTTTCACTAGAAAAATAGGGTACATTTCCGGGTGTTACATAACTGATACAATCGTCATCTATTCAACCAGTAACAACAAATGCATAGTATAACTGACTGCACAAACCAATGCGTGAGCAACGTCATGACTTCACTCAGGAACAGTACTACTAACTGCCCAACAACGCGTGAACAACGTCACGACTCAACCAAGGAACATAACAACCGACTGTCCAACAATATAAGAATAAGAATAACCAATACGATATGCAAACATAGCGTTATAGTCCAACTAACCAATACGATATGCAAACATAGCGTTATAGTCAAAGCAATGTCGAAATAGTAAAATCGAAAATCAAAACAAGCGTTAGTAAGTGCAGGACTAGTCACCAGACGTCTCCAATAACAAGTCTTTACACCCAACCAAACACAAAATCCAAATATAAAAGCGAAATAATCTATTTTCTCCAAGAAGAGGATACAAAGTCCATCTTTAGACTACTTTGAAAAGTTAAATTAGAAATACGATATGGAGATTTGAAGGTTTTCTCAAAGAAAAATCAAAATAAGAAGACATTACACGAACTTAGAGCGACTCGAACATCGAAATCACAAATCGCGATACTAAGAGATACGTCCAACGAACAAAATGGACTAAAAAGGGAAAGGATTGAAGAGTAGCGGGTTGAGTAAGGATCAATTTGCGGGAAAAGAGAGGAATGAACCACAATACTATCTCCCATCTATGGCAATTCAAACGTCGATCGCAACTCGACATCACTAACTCAACGAGTAAACCAGCCCTCAAGAGAGTGCAATTTATCCTCAACATTTTCAATCATCAGATTCCTAACACAAATATTTCATAATCATGAAACTTCGAGTAACAAATCTAAATTATTCAAATCCAAATAGAATTTTCTAAGGTCCATCGGCACGGTAGACTCCACAACTAACAACCCACATGAAAAATTCATTACGTACTCTAATCTTCTTAGCTCCATCAAAACTCTTATTAGAAACCATCATCAAAATATTTATATTTAGGGAAACATGATCGCTAACAACCATAAGGTAAAAGAGACTGACCATGAAATCCTTTGATCCAATTTATTCCAAAACTCATTATCCTAAATTATTAACAATGAACCTTCTCATTTTCAAAAGTTAGATCACAAAACCTCAAGAGAGATTAGTCTCAAAATCTCATTTCACTTAAATTTTGCCAATCTTAGAGCAACGCGACCGTAAATCAATTTATTTAGCTCTTTGAAACTCTCAATACATCGGTTTTCGCTTATGTCAATATTCCTCAAGTTTGGTCATCCAAATCCAAATTCCACAAAGTAATTATTCCCGTTAGGGTCCAACATTTAAAGACAACAATTTCCCAAGTAACATTTAAAGAAATCACTAAACTTCTTAACCACAACAACCAACTATCATTAAGCTTATTTCGATCCTCAAAATGATATTGCAACATCAAGATTTCATAGTCTAAAACCACTAGGAGAGTTTCATCCTAACTTATCCTCAATTCCTTATAATTATCTAGACATGAAACTAGTTCAATAGGGCGGTTAGGTACCATACTCGAAACTTCTTCAAAACACACCTACTAACCCTTACGTTAGCTAATAAGAAAACTACCTCTCAAGAGAGTAGGGATAAATGATCATGATACAAGGAACATTAGGAAGCATCATTAAAGACTACGATAAGATGGAATTAAAAGACGAAGGCGAAAAAGGAAAACGAGGTTGATTTAAGGAAGTGAACTACCAGACACGATCTCCGGGGGGGGCATCGACTTCGGCTCGGCTGAGTACATAGCTGGATCCTTTAGTTTTGGCACCGGGTGCGGAAGTCTGACGATTGGGACAATCACGAATGAGGTGTCCTGGCTTCTTGAAGAAAAAGCAAAAGAGGGGCCTATCATAACATCCTACTCCCGAGTGAAAGGGTTTCCTACAACCGCCACAAAATCGACTTTGAATTTGAGCTTGAGGGGGAGCATTGAAACGTCTCTGGTTAGCATAGGCATTAGAAGAAGAGGGAGAGAAAGGTCTTTTGTCCTGGAAGTTTGATCTTGGATTGAAAGAGGAAAAAGAAGATGGCTTCTTCATCTTCGCCCCATCACTAAAGGCCTTCATGGAGTCCTCGGCCCGAAGGGCATCATCAAACAATTCTCCGAAAGATGTAGAGCTCCTTCTTACTTTGCTTTGGAGCAAAGCACTAAGCTTACTACGATAGTAAAAAGTTCGATCTTCATCATCCTTGATGAGTTCTGGCGCAAATTGAGCAAGCTTGTTGAATTAAGTAGTGAAGTCTTGGGTCATCAAATCACCTTGCTTGAAATCGTTGAATTCTCTGAGTCTTTGCTGCTTGAGCTTCAAGGGGTAAAATCGGTCCTCAACAAGAGACTTGAAACATTCCCACTCGAAATTGATTTCAAGAATAGCGGTGGGATTGGAAATCGACCACCAATAGTCTGCCTCCCTTACCAGGAAGAAATGAGCAATCCTTACCTTGTCCTCTTCACGGACTTGGTATAAGTCAAATTGCTTCTCCATCTCTCGAAACCATTCCGAGAGCTCGGTAGGGTCCGACTCTCCACCATAAGGCGTAATATTGCTCCTAGCAATTTGGCTAGCCACCCAAGCATAGCCTCCTTGGCAATTGTCTTCTCTATGAGGAGGGACTTGGTTGGCACGAACATTCGCCGCATCTTGTTGATTTCTCAGAAATTGAGTAATAGCCCGGAGAATAACGTTCTCCTCTACTCGAGGTCCAACCATCTTCATAAGAAACAAAATATAACAAGTTAATCCTAACACTTAGCATAAACAAAGAGACTACCAAATAAAGTCCTTAATCTCTACCCATCTCTTTCAAGGTCAAGTAGTTTAAGTTTAGGGTTCATGTGTGTGCGTCGGGAGCGATAAAAGCTCTGATACCAACTGTGACAACCCTCGCGACCCTCGCGAATGCGGAAATATAAAACATACAAGCATGTGAATTATATAGCGGAAATATGAAGTTTTTTTTTTTTAAACTTTTATACATGCAAGAAGAAGTATACGAGGAGTGTCAAATATTACAAACCAAAGTACGAAATAAACTACAACAAGAGACGAAGTCTCTCCAAATGTTAACAAAGTAAAAGTGTTTAGCAAACAAGCTAAAATCGTCTAGAGGTGTTTCATCCAGGGACTACGCCCGCTAGCTCACACCCGAACCCAAAATATCATAGCAAAAAGCCATCCAAATCAAGCAACCTGTTCATCCATGAAAAACATGAACGCCATAGTCAGTGGGGAGTAACTCCGGGTTCTCCCAGCCATATCACATTAAACGTACATAGAAGGAAATACAAAAGTAAATCATGCATATATGTATATACATGTGAAATACAATAAGAATAGATAGGCAATTCAATATATAAGAGTAAGAGCATATGAAGTACAAATCCGAATCCATCATGTTATACAAAGACTCGGGAAAGACACTCTTAGGCAACCGAATACGCTCAGTAGGGCTTGCAACTCACCGTTAGCGGTATGAGTTTGATAAGATTGAGACTCGACAAACAAACCATGCCAAGTCATGGAATGGCCATGAATAATCAATCATGTAATCACCCATCCACACATAACAATACAATGACGACCTCTCTCACGGTAAATGAAACGCACTAGCACCGTGTACATGGCAAGTATGATTAACAGGCATCCACGGGAGAAAAACATTCCCTGAACGCATACACAATTCAATCCATTTATGTAGACTAATTTCCTCCTGGTAGGACGACGATAATAATACGGTTCCTAATCTAAATCTGGCTTGACTCTCGGAATAACCATTTTTCGCTTCGACATGCGATGACATTTCGCATCCAAGACTCGGTCAATCATTGACGCCGAGTACCCCAAATTCGATAGAATAATTCACGAAAGAGGCGGAAAAGAGCTCGAGCCACATAGCAAGCGGTACGTTACATGCAAATAACACCACCTCGCAAGTACACAACATTTGACGGCCGGGTCGATCAACGCAAAGCGTTCGCCTCCCAACAACGTCGTCGTATGCCCACTAACACATGCAATTAAGCAGTAGGATACCTCCCTGTTCCGACATTCCAGCCTTACGAACGTGGAGGTAGCCAAGGGAATGAGAGTACAAAGCACATACAAAATAGTGCTCAAACCGTATCATTTGTTAAAACTGACTCAAAGTGCAACATACCAAAAACCGTCACAAAACATGTGATACAAGCGAAAGAAATATCATATATTCAAAACATTAATATTATAAGTCACTACGTAAAATTATACGATAAACGAACGATCGGAATTATTATAAATGAAATCGTAAACAAGAAATACAAACAAAGTCCAGTAGGTGCCAGCCGGTCAGGTGGACCGGCTGCCGGCTACCCGGCTAAGGCCAATAGTCATATGAAAACTTCAATGAAAATACAGAGTGTCCCAGCCGGTCAAGGGGACCGGCTGCCGGCTACCCGGCTGGGACCAAGGGTATTATGAAAACCAAGAAGGAAAAGAGGGGTGTCTCAGCCGGTCGGCCGGCTGAGACCAACTTCATGCATAAAATCATACGTAACAACCAAAATATACAGCCAGTGCCCCAGCCGGTGGGCTGACCGGCTGCCGGTCGGCCGGCTGGGGTCCATATTGCACGAAAATCCCATTTCACCTATGGATCAACATTTATCAATTATCGATTATCAACATAAATCATCTATTCTCATATGAATTCTCAACAAACAACTTTTACCATCATCCACACAATTACTAAACTCACTAATCATATTCTAAATACGATTCCTAGCATAGAAAACACGTAAAACACGTAAATGATATCGAGTAACCCTTCACCGTTACCTTTATGCGTCTTTACTCCGCGTCAAGGTCCTCTTCGATTAAGAAATAGTCTTTGTCGGGATCTTGGAGGTCACCACCTACAAATAGTTAAATAAAAGATGAATATGATTCACCTTGAGAAAGACGGAAAGTTTGAAAAGCGAGAAGGACGGTAATTTTATTACCAAAACGGATAGAGGAAGCTAAGAGGGGAAGAATAAGACGAACTTACGTGAATTTGAGCGAGAAACGAAGGAGTTATGACGAATCTAAAGTTGGAAGATTATGGAAGCTAGGTTTTGGAATTTCTTAAGGAAGAAG
Source organism: Heliosperma pusillum (assembly GCA_022085475.1). Taxonomy (NCBI): domain Eukaryota; kingdom Viridiplantae; phylum Streptophyta; class Magnoliopsida; order Caryophyllales; family Caryophyllaceae; genus Heliosperma; species Heliosperma pusillum. Next base: position 18,652 of record JAIUZE010047733.1, on the reverse strand, counting down.
AAATGTTGAGTTGTGTTTGTGTTGGAATGAAATAGGTTAAAGGGAGTATGAGATGAGTAAGGGAAAAAGTCAACAAAAGTCAAAGACGGTTTAAGACGGGATTTACTTGAAATCTCGCGTAATATCCAAATACGAACTCGGAAATTCTAATTTCGACTCGGAAAATTTAATTCCAAATTAAAACAAACATTCGCTGAAAAGTATCCGTAAAATATTTTACTTATAAAAATAGGGTACATTTGCGGGTGTTACATAAACATGGCTATTCGACAATTCGAGGAAACCATTCTCTCTTGTTATGCAATGATTATTACAACCTCTCAAGTGCTCTCTTAGGATCAGACATTGATCTCCTAAGTTTTGTACGACAAAATGTCCACTTCTACATGCCCACTTAGAAATATAACTTTAAACAACTCTTTGTCACTTTGTCATATATATACTTTCAACGAGGTGTAGATGCAATAATCTTGGATCTCAAAGATGGTTATTTTTTTTAACTTATATATAATACTTTACAATAAAGTTTTATTCACCCTAAGGAGGTCCAAACTTCCCCAAGTAATTTTATATGTATAGTATCCATCTTGTATTCTTAAGGCTCTTATGCAACAAATTCGAATTGGAAATTATAACCGCCAATTTATAGATCATAGTCTTATTACTTTCAAAAAGTAAAAATTTTAACTATTAGCCTCTAATCTTGGACGACTTAAGAACATTTTCTCTTGTATCTCTATCCAAAAATTAGTTTGTGGCAAATTTTCTCCCACTCTATCCTTTTGAAAATACACATATTTTCTTGAAGGATAGCACCATGAGCCACAAACAGCTTTGTTTTATATGTTTAATGAGGTAAAATGCTCGTATTATCTTTGAGCGATCTATACTAGACTTATTTGTTTAGACTTTGTATTCTAACTTCTCAATAGACTTGTTCTATCTAAGCTAAATACTTGGATTTTCATCCATGTCTTGTACAAATTTAGGGTTCTCATCCCTTCAATAACCCGTATGGAGTCATATTGGCGTTAAAAGATCTTATCTTAGGACTTATATGGATTGTAAATCCCCAAGTGCGAGTTCATTAACTTGATTTGACTATGCAATTAATCTTTCTTATTTCAAATAAGTTGTGATACTCAGTCACAAGTCCATAAGTGAGAATCCAATTCATAACTTAGGTGATTATAATGATCAAATAATTATATTTTCTCATATGATCAATTTGTCACAATACTTTATGTTTAACATATTAACTTTGTATAATGAAAAGTTTAGAACATAAATTCCACAAACATAACGACTTGGGTTGAAAACCAAACTATTATTATAAAGTACTACAATTGTCTTCAAAATGGAAATAAAACTAGTTTCCATGTCTTACACGGAAATCAAAAAGTTCTAAAACGACGTTCAAAATACAATAACTAGGAAGACAAATAACAAGATAACGCAAAGTCAATCCATAGGTCTCCTTTATGTGGTCGCTACCTTAGCTCCCTCATCTCGTAGATCCCCTTTAGCTTGCTTTGCCTTGTCTTCTTCTCATGCCCTAAATCCGATTTAGGAGGTTGAGAACTACAACTTGTATCAAAAATACCAAAGTTGAGATTAATATGAATAACATAAACATCCGGGAGAACTATTATCTACTGGAAGAACTCGTCCAGTCTTAATATTTCACAAATATCTGGAGCAAATACGTTTCCAATGGCCTATACCATTACAATAATGACACTTGTCTTTAGAGGCAACACCCTTCTTAGAGTTAGAAGAACTACTCCCAATAGCCTTTCTTTGTCCTTAGAAGGTGTGAGCTCGTTCCCTTTGTGTCCACTCTTCTTGAACTTCCCTTTTCTTTTGTCATTTGATGTTTAAAACATCTTTGCTAGTGCTAGCATGGTAGCCCATATCACGCTCCGTTTTCAGAACCATTTTGTGCAACTCATGTAGAGTCGTGGTGACGATTTGCATGTTGAAGTTCACTCTAAAATTAACAAACCCTTTGATACGGTTTAGGGAGTGGAGTATGCGGTCAATCACAAGTTGCTCAGGAATTTTTATTCCTTACTTCTTGAGTATCTCGACATGCTCAATCATTTGAGTATGTGTGAGCAAACATATTGACCATCCTTCATGTTTAAGGTCGAAAAATTAAGAAGCGACTTCATATTGAATGATCCTAAGAGCTAGTGAAACATGGTCACGAGTTTAGTGTAGATCTCTTACGTGGAATTCATCTTTATGACATTCCTTTGAAGCTCGGCATCTATAGAGAAGATGAAGACATTCTTGATCGTGGCCGATTGGTTTTGGTAGGTCTCATAGGCCACCTTTACAGCGTTAGTTGACCTTGCATTTAGGAGCGTTGGGAGAAACCTTGGTGAGGCGACGAAGCTTACCATCACCTTTGGTGGCAAGGCAAAGTTGCCCATTCCAATTCGCGAAATTAGAACTATTCTTTTCGAATTTGCATTGATCCATAAAGGATCTAAGCCATGATACGGTGGTGAGTTGTGATGCGGGAGGTCGAACCTCGTTATCGTTTGCCGAAATTGCGAATAAAACAAGTATTTACTACAAAAGATGAGATGAAAGAAACATCAACATTTCTCGTTTTAAAATACTTGTAAACATTTTAAACAAGTTTAGCATTTATATAATGACCTCTACCCAATTACATAAATGATTCCAAGGCCCAAGTCCTTTATTAACTCGGGTTTATGTGAGCCACAGACTCCACGACCTTTATTAATATTACTTGGTGGGTTAACTCTTTAACTGATTCTACAATTAGAATTCTTGGTCGATGAAATACTTTATTGTCATCTTTAGCCCGGAACACATGGGCCACGGACCCTAATCTTTCCGTTGATTTCAACCAAATTTCGATGCAATAACGATTTATTGCCCCACTTACCCAACGTAATAAGTTTAGCACCTCGGTGAGCCGAACCTACTTCCTTACGAAATTGGGATTAATGAGTTCTACTATTTGTTAAGGCTAAATCTCAATTACTAAAATAGAGGTCAAGTCAATTTATATTATCTATCTCCTTTTAAATGAACTAACTAGGTGAACTATCGATAATTATAATTGACGCGGTCGATTAACTCGATAAAATACATGTGTGATTTATATGGCGATTTGGCATGCATGTAGCATATATATAAAATGCAAGCATAAAATAAATTCCTACTATGGTCTTCCTAGAAATAGAAAATCAAATAATCTATTTACAAATTCGGAAACCAACTCCTTGGTCCCTTCAACTTCATATGCATGCCTCCCAAGGACACCGTCTTCCTTTTTGGAACGCCTTTCCAAATGGCACTGTCTTTAGGAAACTCCGGGATTACGAATAATTACAAAATGTATAATAAAATTAAAAGACTTTCCTATTATACATATGTAAAAATTAAATATTACAATAAAAGTGATGCGATATCACAATAAATTACAACAGAATCAATATTCCCTTACATTAAAGGTAATATTGATTAAAAACTAAGGCCATACTAAGACAAATTACATAATTCAAAATTACATAAATCCAAAAATGACATTTATTCATTCAAAATGCAGCATGACTATATGTAAACTCATGGAATAATATATGTGCCAAATCGCCCTAATAATCTTATATCGTATATAAACCCGGTTTTATGGAAATGCGTGATAACAACCAATTAAAATCACAAATTAATACTTAAATCAAATTTAAGTCCAAGTTAATTACCCTAAATGTCTTAGGACTCAAAAATTAGTCTCCACAAATTATTTGGCGATAATCCAACTCGGTTTTGCATTATTGCTCGGTTTTGACCCTTATTAACATAACTTTTATGTAACAATTACAAATTAAATTACAATAATTTATAAATTTTAAAGTTAAAATTTTTTATATTCTGGAACATTTCCAGGAACATCTTCATGTCAAAATTTTTTTCAAAAAAGTTTGAATCAATTTAGAGAAAAATATAGTTGCACTTAATCGATTTTATCAAATAAAATACTCAAAATAGACGAAAATAAATATAATTAATTTTCAAATTATACATCTTATATACAAAATATCTATGCAACATATATTAATTTTCTCATGCCAAAAAATTCATTTTAGCTATTTATGCCAAAACAATCACTATTTATGCCTTTTTAACTATTAAAAATCATAAATCATGCAAAATAAATCATATTTATCTCAAATTTTACATACAGTAGGTAAAATTTGCATGTGATATCATAAGAAAATATCATGGCCAGATTCGAAGTTTAACTATTTTTAGTCATAAAATGTTCATTTTTACTAATTAAAATATGTTTATTTAACCAAAAAGCATTAAATAAAACAATAATCTACAATAAATCATAAAAATGACCTGTACTCATTATAGGACCAGGAGGTATAACATGCTTAAACATTTCGTGACTTTATCATATAAATCACTAATTTTCTAGTTTTATTTTGTTACTTTAACTTTTAAGTACTTCATAAAACCGATTGCATACAACATCCATATGCTCTGATACCAATTGTTAGGTTCATATATCTACTCATAAGACTCTTCTTATGATATACTAATTAACTCTTTAATTAGTTTTCAAGATCTAGTGTATGCAAACAAAATAACACAAGTTCAAGAAGAAAATATGTTCCTTACAATGGTTTTTTCGACGTGTAAGGGCACAAGAATAGGACTCCTTCCTATTCTTGTTCTTGATCTATTCAATCAAGGGATGAAATTCCTATGCTCCAAGTGTAGAAGCACTCCATTTAGATGCACCTAGACTATCCCAAATCCTCTCCTTATCTCACAATACTAGATGAGATAAGAAGCTCCCTTAACCTTAATATTATTACTACTACTAGTAATATAACTTGAGTGTGTATATATGAGAACTTAGTAATAAAAAAAACTTGCTTGATTTTATTCTAGAGAGATAAGTAACTTGTGTTCAAAACATATGAGTAATTGTATATAAAAAAGATGAGAACAACTTCTCCTTTTGTTTACCTTGGGGCCGGCGGCATAGGTCATGGTGAAGGGGACAAGCATGCTTGTTATTTCCCTTACCCATGTCACTATGGTAGCTTTAGGTTAATTAGGGTATTAATGTTGTCTTAGCCTTCAATCAGAAAACTATAATCACCCTAATCCCAACCACCCTAAACCCGGTTATGGTGAGGTAAAATGGGATCCATTTTAACTTTCACATTTTATCATTTGTCATGTGTGTGACATGTGACAAATTACATGTAATCTTGCTTATAAAATTATATTTAACAATTAAATACAATCTTATAACAAATAAATTATACTTAACATTTTAAGTAACAATTTATAATTACATGTATGTAAAATGGTTTATCTCATACCTAATTAATATAATCTACAACTTATTGTAATTATATTTAACCAATCACTCTTATCTCTAATGTTTCATAAACATTATACAACTTTGGTAATATAACATTTAATTACGAACATGTATCCTATTTAATCATATTATAATAATATGTAATTCTCATATACAGACTGAACTTATTCAATCTTAGGGATTAATTAATCTGTATCGTTATACAATTAATTAACTTTATGATTTGGGAATCGTCCGTTCGGTGTGACCTCAAGGGATCAACTGATCACCACCGTCATACGACAGTAATGTCAAAATCTAGTAAGCCAATCATTACCGATTAATGTGGATCAGTTGACTATATTTAAGTACATGGCTATAATTCTGGGATTTAAAGATATGATCTTATCTTGTGGTATCAGAGGCTCGTTGGAAGTAGTAAGTTGTGATGGTAGATTAAACCATGTTACTTGAGGATTATGGACATGAGTGAAATCTGATTTACGACTGTTGATGATGAAGTTTTGTTTGGTGTTCTACCTTGTGGGCCATGGGAGTTGAAAAGAGATTAGTACGAAGAATTCCTTGGTAGTCTTTCGGTTTTGAAACCTTTGAGTTTGTGTCAAATTTTATAGTTAAGAGAATGTTACTATGCTTGAGTTGCACTTCCGCAATTGGGAATCCGTGTTATATGAAAGGATGGTTGAATTGGGTTGTAGTCGATTTGTCGAATTTAGGTGTACCTTACTTTGATGATTTGTGGTACGATGGTCCCTTGTGAGAGACCTTTGTTATCGGGATGGGTTACTTTGCTATCACCCTAAGTTTGAATGGAGAAATTTTGTGGATTAAACCTTAAACCTTTACTCTTACCATTATCTGTTCCCACTTCCACTCTTGCAAGTTTTCGTCAAGATTGATCTATAAGAAATGACATGCACGCATCTTCTTTCTTACTTGGATATCTTCATAACTCTACTATCTGCTTTTTTTCTTGCTGATTACCTCGTTATTTTCAGCGTCCCTGATAAGGATAAAGTCGCGTCTCCTTAATCAAAGTAAACATAATTCACAACTAACTAATAGTCAGCGGTAAGCAAGGTATCGAATCCACAGGGAGGCGGTAGTATTCTAATCTGTTAAACTAGGTTTGTCTCTATAGTAATAATTTGGGGTTTGAGATTGAGTTCTAAACTAAAAGCAATCAACAATAACAATAAATAATAACAATAACAACTAATAATTAGCAATAACAACTAGTAATAAAAGGTTGAAAACAATGAGATTAAAAGTCTAGGGTCTCAGGTTCACTAAGATTATTATTCAGGGATAGGGATGAAATCAACTATCATGCAATAAAGTTATCTAAGGTCACAAGATCGGTCGATTCAATTATGCCCTTTAGATCTACAATTTAACATGCGATCGCTATCATTAAACGAGTTCTATTCAATTATCGTAGCCTATCTTAGTCTTAACCCGGTCGGTGTCAATCCTAATTTGCAAGACTAGTTAATTAATTCTGGCCAGTAATCAAACAACTAGAATTAAAACGATAATCAAACGATAACCATGCAATTGCAATTCAATTAATTAATCTACCCCTTCTAACAATCCTAGATCCCCTTTCAACCCTAGAAAGGAATTTAGCTACTCATATTGATATAAACAACAACAATAATAATTAAAGTAAACATGATTAACAACAATGAAAGGATTAACAATGAATAATTAAAGAACAAGAAGGCAATTAAATTGAATAACGAAGAAAGATTGAAGAATACCGATTACAAGTTGAACTAAAGACAATCGTCTTTGATGAATAAAATCCGGAGGCAAGCAAACTAAATTAGGTTTTCTGATTTAAAGCATAAAAGCATTAAAAAGCCTAAGAAAGCAAGTCCATTGACTTTGAAAACTTCACCCTTGTCGGTTTGTAGCGTAACCGACCCAAACTTGGTCACCTCGGTAACTGTGAATGGTCCCGACCATCTGGACTTGAGTTTACCTGGAAACAAACGCAAACGGGAGTTAAATAATAATACTTTATCATAAATTCCCGCTGCAGGATGTGCTTGTCATGCCATTTCTTGGTCTTCTCTTTGTAAACCCGAGCACTATCTTAGGCATGCAATCAAAACTCATCAAGCTCGTTCAATTGCATAAGTCGTTTCTCACCCGCCAGTGAGGGATCCATATTAAGCTCTTTTATGGCCCACATAGCCCTATGCTTAAGTTCTACCGGTAAATGGCACGCCTTGCCATAGACTAACCGGTATGGAGAAGCACCAATTGGAGTCTTAAAAGCAGTTCGGTAAGCCCATAAAGTGTCATCAAGCTTACGACTCCAATCCTTCCTAGATTTACTCACAACTTTCTCAAGGATTGACTTAATCTCCCTATTAGAAACCTCTACCTGACCACTTGTCTGCGGATGATAACTTAACCCCCGACGATGTGTAACACCATATTAACGCCATATTTCTTCAATAAAGAGTTAAGATGGCGTTCATTAAAATGCTTTCCTCCATCACTAATGAGAGCACGAGGAACCCCAAATCGTGGGAAAATGATCTTCTAAAACAGTTTAATAACTGCTTTGGCATCACAAGTGGGAGTGGCAATGGGTTCCACCCATTTGGAGACATAATCAACTGCTACTTGAATATATTGGTTACCATGGGAAGATGGGAATGACCCTTGGTAGTCAATACCCCAAACATCGAATATTTCAACTTCCAAAATACCCGTTTGAGGCATCTCATGCCTTTGCGAAATATTACCCGTCCTTTGACACGCGTCACAAGAACGGACAAAAGTAGTAGCATCCTTGAGAATAGTCGGCCAATAAAAACCCGACTGCATAACCTTTGCGAACGTCCTTGAGGGACCATGATGACCGCCATATGAAGAAGAGTGACAATGAGAAAGGATGGCATGTACCTCAGCCTCTGGAATACATCGTCGATAAATGCCGTCGGCACATTCCCGGAATAAATAAGGATCATCCCAAAAATACCTCTTGACATCGTGTTGAAACCTCTTCTTTTGCTGATAGGATAGATCCGGAGACATAATTCCCTCAACCAAAAAGTTGGCATAATCGGCAAACCATGAGTCTCCATGGTAATGGCAAGGAGATGATCATCAGCAAACGAATCATCAATGGGGATGGAATCTCCCCTTTCGAACCTTAAACGAGACAAATGGTCAGCAACCACATTCTCTGCATCTGACTTATCCCGGATCTCCAAATCAAATTCTTGCACCAACAAGATCCAACGAATAAGCCGAGGTTTGGCTTCCTTCTTAGCCAACAAGTACTTCAGTGCTGCATGGTCAGTGTAGACTATCACCTTAGAACCCACGAGATAGGCTCTAAATTTATCCAAAGCAAAGACAACCGCAAGTAACTCTTTTTCAGTGGTAGCATAGTTAACTTGCGCATCATCCAAAGTCCTACTGGCATAGTAAATTGCATGTAGCACCTTATCCTTCCTATGCCCCAAAACAGCCCCAACTGCATAGTCAGTGGCATCACACATTATCTCAAACGGCAATGTCCAATCATGAGACTGGATAATAGGAGCTGAGATTAGAGCTTGTTTAATCCTGTCAAAAGACTTACTACACTCATCAGTAAACACAAACGGGGCATCCTTATGGAGAAGCTTAGTCAATGGTTGAGCAATCTTTGAAAAATCCTTAATAAAACGGCGATAGAACCCCGCATGACCAAGGAAACTTCTAACACTTTTAATATTCACCGGGTACGGTAATTGCTCAACCACTTCCACTTTAGCTTTATCCACTTGGATGCCTCGTCCAGACACCAAATGACCAAGTACCACCCCTTCACTTACCATGAAGTGGCACTTCTCCCAGTTTAACACAAGATTACTCTTCTCACAATGTTGTAAGACTTTAGTCAGATTAGCTAAACAACTATCAAAATCGGTCCCATAAATACTGAAGTCATCGATAAAGACCTCCATAATAGATTCGATATAATCAGAAAATATAGCCATCATACAACGTTGAAAGGTGGCAGGGGCATTACATAACCCAAAAGGCATTCTTCGGTAAGCAAAGACACCATAAGGGCATGTGAAGGTAGTCTTTTCTTGATCGTCAGGATGGATGGGGATTTGAAAGAACCTCGATTAGCCGTCTAGATAACAAAAATATTTATGACACGCTAGACGCTCTAACATTTGGTCAATATAGGGAAGAGGGAAGTGGTCTTTCCTAGTGGCTACATTCAGCCTCCTATAATCAATACACATCCTCCACCCTGTCACTAGTCTAGTAGATATGAGCTCGTTTTTCTCATTAGTGACGACCGTAGTCCCTCCCTTCTTAGGGACTACCTGAACAGGATTGACCCACTTTGAATCAGAAATAGCATAAATGATTCCCGCATCTAACAATTTCTGCACCTCTTTTCTAACTACCTCTTGCATAGTGGGGTTCAAACGACGCTGACCCTGCCTACAAGGTTTATGGTCTTCTTCTAAGTGGATGCGGTGCATACAAAAGTCAGGACTAATACCTTGTAAATCGTCAATGCTATAACATATAGCCTTTTTGTGTCTTTTTAAGACCACCAAAAAATCATTAAGTTGGCTTTCATATAGGCTAGCACTGACAATTACAGGATTCATCTCATGGGAATCAAGAAAAACATATTTAAGATGAGAAGGGAGGGGTTTAAGTTCAGGCTTCTTTACCTCGGTAACCTTAGAGGGGTTACCTAAGCTATAAACCTTCTGTGACTTGCAGTCCTCTTCTGTCAGTAGTTTTTCCATTGCAACTACTTCTCTACTCTGTGAGCTTCCAGCTTCAGCAGTGCTGGAAATTAAGGCGATCTCCAGAGAATCCCTATTCAAACACTAAGAAAGACAGTCATCCATAGTTAAATCAACAATATCGACTCTATGACATGTCTCTTCTAACATGGGGTGTTTCATGGCATTATCTAAATTGAAAGTAATAGTATCATCCCCCACTGTTAGTGTAAGTCTCCCATTCTTAACATCTATAACCGCCCCCACAGTATAGAGGAATGGTCGTCCCAAGATGATAGGAATTTGGGTGTCCTCAGCCATATCTAAGACAACAAAGTCAATTGGTATGAAAAACTTTCCTACTCTAACCGGTACGTCTTCTAAAATCCCTAAAGGGTGTTTAATAGAACGGTCGGCCATTTGTAAGGTCATGGTTGTAACAGTAAGTTGACCCATATTTAACTTTTTGCATATAGAAAATGGCATGACACTAACACTAGCCCCTAAATCACAAAGGGCTTTATATATAGCTAAGCAACCTATATTACAAGGAATAGAAAAACTCCCTGGATCCTTTAGCTTAGGTGGTGATCTAGATTGCAACACAACACTGCATTCCTCAGTAAATGCAACCGTCTCCACTTCATTAAAGGACCGCTTCCTTGTTAATATATCCTTCATGAACTTTGCATAAGCCGACACTTGAGTGATCAACTCAGTAAAAGGTACACTCACTTGTAAATTCTTGACCACTTCCATAAACCTCCCAAACTGTTTATCAAGCTTGGATTTATGTTGGCGGTGCGGAAAGGGAAGTGCAATGACAATGGGCTCGACTTCTTTGGCTTTGGAAGACGAATTATAAGACTTTTCATCCTGATCAGGGGTTGCTCGATCGAGTTTTTCTGAACAGTAACTTTCAGGAACTTTTCGTGCAGAATTTTCAATTTTTTCAAGGGTTGCTCGATCGAGCAAGGGGGTTCTGCTCGATCGAGCACCCTTATTTTCAGCCCCTTTTTCGCTGTTTTTCGAACTTTGATCAGCAACTTCCAAGCTTTCATTGGTTTCATCCCTTATCATTTCACGGCCTTTGTAATGGGTTCCACTCCTCAAAGTGATAGCATTGGCTTGTTCATGTGGAGGGTGTCCTTGAGGAGGAAGATTACCTGGTTGTTTATGTGGATTTTGAATTGCCAATTGGGAAATTTGAGTGTCAACCATCTTGTTATGAGCTATCAGTTGTGAGATCTGAGCATCTTGCCTTTTGTTGGATCATAAGACTCTGCTGCAACATGGCTTTCAATTCCGCCATATCATTACTTGGAGGTGGTGGAGGTGGAGGTTGTTGAAAGTTTTGGCCTCCTTGATTGGAACGATTATAATTACCTTGGAAATTGCGATTCTGAGGAATCACATAAGAGGAACTTTGTTGCTGATGTGGCGGTGGAGTAGGATTAAGAACATTCTGACTTCTGTAGGAGAGATTGGGATGCTCTTTTGTCCTTTCATTGTAAAAATTGAAGTAAGGTGTACCTTGCTTAAAAGATTGAAAGGCAAGGACTTGCTCAACCGTACTCATACATTCCACTGCAGTATGCCCCATAGTACCACATCTTTCACAGGTTGGCTCTTGTTGAACCATGGCATGAACCGTTTGCTTATTTTCCAGGGACTTTGAAGTTTGTAACTCGGCAATTTTGGCAGTTAATGCCTCCAACTGAGCTGCAACTGCATTATCCGTACCTCCTCTCCTCACATTACCCCTAGGATTCCCATACTCAGCAGTGTGAGTAGCCATCTCATCAATTAACTTCCAAGCATTGGCATCAGTAGTGTTATTTTGGAATCTCCCATTAGCAGCAGAATCGAGCAATGTCCTCTGATCATCATATAACCCATTATAGAATTGGTTGCATAAGAACCAAGTATCAAAACCATGATGTGGAACAGACTTGACAAGCTTTTTGAAGCGAACCCAGGCCTCATTGAAGTTCTCTTGGGGACCTTGTTTGAAACTTGTGATTTGGCTTCGAATGGCATTGGTTTTCTGTGGCGGAAAATATCTTTTGTAAAATGCAAGAGCCAAAGAATTCCAATCGGTGATGCCAAGTGCAGCCATATCTAACTCACTCAACCAATCTTCTGCCCCGTCTCGTAGTGAAAAGGGAAACAATACCAACTTGATCTGATCTTGTGTCACTCCACCCGTTAAAGGAATAGAGCAGCAATAGTTAGTGAATTTCTCCATATGCTTAGCAGGATCCTCAGTAGGGCTCCCTCCAAACATGTTTCGCTCCCCCAAAGAGATATAAGATGGACGAATCTCAAAAGTACTATTACCCGTAGTAGGGAGTTGAAATCCCTTGGGAATAGATGCAACGGTAGGCTCCGAATGGCTGGCTAGAGTAGGCATGGTTGTAGTAGGTGCAGAAATAGGTGTATCCTCTTCTAAGGACGGTTTTTCTGCGACGAATTCGGCGTAAACTGTTTCAAGCGGACTCAAGTCTTCCGCTTCTTGAATTTCCTTCCAAAAGTTTCGTCTAGACCGGAGAGTCTTCTCTGGTTCGGAATCGTAGGGCACGAGAACGGACCTAGAACACCTGGGCATAAACAAAAACTAAAGAAAAGGATGAGAACGGTCTCAAGGAACTTAGGTTCCCTGAGACGAAAAAGACAAATTAAGTAGAAACAAACTGAAAACTGTTGCCTCCCCGGCAACGGCGCCAAATTTTATAAGGATAAGGTCGCGTTTCCTTAATAAAAGTAAACCTAATTCACAACTAACTAATAGACAGCGGTAAGCAAGGTATCGAATCCACAGGGAGGCGGTAGTATTCTAATCTGTTAAACTAGGTTTGTCTCTATAGTAATAATTCGGGGTTTGAGATTGAGTTCTAAACTAAAAGCAATCAACAATAACAATAAATAATAACAATAACAACTAATAATTAGCAATAACAACTAGTAATAAAAGGTTGAAAACAATGAGATTAAAAGTCTAGGGTCTCAGGTTCACTAAGATTATTATTCAGGGATAGGGATGAAATCAACTATCATGCAATAAAGTTATCTAAGGTCACAAGATCGGTCGATTCAATTATGCCCTTTAGATCTACAATTTAACATGCGATCGCTATCATTAAACGAGTTCTATTCAATTATCGTAGCCTATCTTAGTCTTAACCCGGTCGGTGTCAATCCTAATTTGCGAGACTAGTTAATTAATCCTGGCCAGTAATCAAACAACTAGAATTAAAACGATACTCAAACGATAACCATGCAATTGCAATTCAATTAATTAATCTACCCCTTCTAACAATCCTAGATCCCCTTTCAACCCTAGAAAGGAATTTAGCTACTCATAACGATATAAACAACAACAATAATAATTAAAGTAAACATGATTAACAACAATGAAAGGATTAACAAAGAATAATTAAAGAACAAGAAGGCAATTAAATTGAATAACGAAGAAAGATTGAAGAATACCGATTACAAGTTGAACTAAAGACAATCGTCTTTGATGAATAAAATCCGGAGGCAAGCAAACTAAATTAGGTTTTCTGATTTAAAGCATAAAAGCATTAAAAAGCCTAAGAAAGCATGTCTAATTATGAAAGACGAACTTTCTATTTATAATACAAAAGATCTAATTAATTAGGTTAAAGTTTAGGAAAATATGAAAAACCGCCGAAATATTAGGTTGCTCGATCGAGCAACGTGATTCCGCTCGATCGAACAAGAGAATAGTGCGACTCGACCGAGCAAGGCTCTTCTGCTCGATCGAGCATACTTCGTTAAGGCTCGTTTCTTCACTTTTCTTCATTTGTTCTCATTCTTTCTCGATTCTCGTGCCTAACTTTCTACGATCCGACTCCGCCATGCTCCATATCTACTCAAAAAGCTCCAAATGCATCCAATCTGCATTAAAACATAACAGAAGCGGTAGAATCTATATTCTAGCTAAAATAACATAGAAATAAGCAAGGAAAGGCGGTAAATCGAGTTAAATGCGTCTAAGGGAGACATAAAATATGTGTATAAATAATGATCATCAGTCCCTCTCTTGTAATCTCATGCTTGATTATTCTCGTGTTCTCCTTGAGATTCCTTATCGTTCCCTAACTCGTTGCTGCTTCATCTTTCCTCTAGTGGATTGGATGTCTCGTTTGTTTGGCTTAGATAATCAATATAAGGTTTCTATAAATAGAAGTAAAAGAAGGTCACAATTGAAGGTAAAACACTTTCGATTACGATTACGCATAGAGAAAAGTAGAAGAGGATCAGATTTAATGAGAAAATACTGTATAATTCAAAAACAATAAAAAGAATAGTACTTATTAAACAACAAACTGGCAGATTTTGTCTTTTAACCCACTGTGAAAAACAAGAAAAATTAATGTGGTGCACAAAATGATGCAGACTGAAATATATGGAAAATTAAATACAGCCCCTACTGCATTTATATTATATTTGGACAAAAATTTAACATGGGTATACTGATACAGGAGGGACATGAGGTATAACTGATAAACAATATGCAATAAAAAAACAGCTGGTTTATAGAAGGTTTCAAGTGGCAGAAATGCATAACTGTTTCTTGTTATTTTACCTGGAATAAAAGCATGTGTCCAAAAACTCCACTTTAAAGATCCACTACACTAAGAAAGTGTTAAAACTATGCATCCATTACATTAAAAAAAGTGTTATAAAAGGATATGCTGATTAAGAAGCGCTTTTATAAGTTTTTGCACAAGAAATGTTAAGAGATGATTATTTGTGAACTTGTTAGTTTGGCTCGAGAGTACAAAAACAACACCTTTCACACTAACAAACACATTTAGTACGACACAAAAAAAATGAAATGGTGAAGATACGACATCGCAGATGGGAATCTTTAGTGTTAGCCTATAAACTCTCACTTTATGTTTTGAAATTTCTTCCTAGATTATCGTCTTAAAATCGCGTAGTGCACCTATTGATTTCTTCATCTAAGGTTTTTTTTTCTCCGTTAAGTTGGATAGTCCAAGTATGTTTTTTGGTGTCCCACATTTGCAAAAAAGAATAGAAAAACAAGCTCGATCATAACCAAATTGAAGAAAAAAATGACAACTTGTCACGACGCAAAATGACCAATAATAACAACACTTTACAACGTCATGTAAAACCAAAAAAATAAATTATCAACCACAACCTAAACAATTCCAAAAATGAAATACTTTACCAGGTAAAACTTTTCAACTATAAGCAAGGCCAGTAAATAATTACAAGGAGGGAAAGATAGCTAGACAATAGTACCTCTATTTCCTTTTAGCTTCTGCTTCGGCGATCTGCAGAATAAGCCAAGCATGAATTTTAGCTTCTTTTGTTAGAACCTTGCAAATAGAACGCTTTAACGTAATTAAATAGCACCCATGAAAATTTGAAGCTAATTCCACCTGCAACAAGCATGTATAATAAGCACATTTGAGTTTAGTGATTGCTCACCAAAGACAGAACTTGTTTTCCTCTTCCCATTAAAAAAGACAAGCGCTAGACTCGAAAATATATAAACTCGTCCTCCGAAGTTCAAAAATGCTGTGAATTCTTGGATATCTCATTTTCTTCCTTCTCTCTAGTGCTTCAATTAGTTGTAATCGAATCAAATGGAGCTGACAAGATTTGAAAAGCATCTGGATGAAACTCCCACAGGTCAGCGAAATCAATTGCGCTCTGCGTATGGTTTAAGTTAAAGGCGATACATTTCAGAGAACCGAAGGTACATATAACTGCGGGTTCAGTGATTCATGCCATGTCAGATGAGCCTCATATTTAAATTTATGAAATCTACATAAATTGTCTTTCAAAACTTATGGTAACATATAAACTAATCATTAGAGACCCTCGTCACATACAACGCTTGGGAGGTAAGTTTACTTTTTATTCAGCAATGGACTTTTTCCAGATTTCCCGTCTGTAAATCACACTAAACAAATTCCACAAATTTTTGATTTTTCTAAAAGTATTAAGTTAAAACTTGAGTAAGAGGAATGATCTAATCCACTTAGAGGACCTTGTTTAATTTTCTCCCTAAAGATTATATTAAAAAGAAGCTAGTTGATTAAAAAAAACTCCATATTCCTTTCGTCAAACATAACATTAATACAGGAGCAAAGACATATTTGTGAATGATGTTATATTCCTGGTGTTATAGTTCGCATTGTTATGAAGTGAGTTTAACGCCTTTTTACATATAATATAGTGTGGCATCACTAAGGACAGACTAAAAAGAACCACCTAGGACACAAAACGAAAAGAAAGCAGTAGACTTTTAATTTGGGCAGTCCATCAGACACAAACAAATCATAGCGGTAAGAAACTAACATGTTTACCTAGTTTCAAAACTGGAATTTAGCAGGTTGCGTCCATCCACGAGTGACAGCAACTGCCTAAAAACTCCGTATAAAAAAAATCGAAATTCGAGTAAATGTTCCCACGAATTAGCAACAAAGAGAGTCCAATGGTAAGGTGGTGCCTACGATGTTTTGTGGCGACGAAAGGTGACAATGTAGAGGCAAGCGCTCTAATGATGAAGAAATATACTACTGTTGATCATTAAATAGCAAAACGTTAATGACATAAACAAAAAGATAGCAAATGGAAATGATAATGCTACAAATGGATTCTCAAAAGGGAAAGGTATGAAGCGTTAGCAAGAAAAAGAGGAAAACAAATCCAAACGGAAACAAGAACGAGGCTGCAATAACGTGAAATATGATGTCATGTATGTGCATAGGCTATCTCAAGCTCGTTTTTCTATACATCCTAACACCAATTAAACTCTTCAAACCTTTCATTATGAACTACCAAAATTTGATAGTCTACAAATTGCACAACAACAATGACAGTAAATTCTTAACCCAATAATGACATATAAATGGTTCCTATGACATAAAGAAAATAGGATTTGCTAAAGCAGTGCAAATTTTGCACATATCATTGTAATAAAGGATGAATATACGAAATAGTGTTTAGTTTTATTCCCTTTTTCTCGATTCCGATTTATTTTGTATTCGAATGGTTGAATTAATCGATTTACATGTGTATCTGTATCTGATGTTCCCGCTGGGCTATCGGATCCCGTATAAGCGAGAGGTCAGGAAAGGACAATAGGGAATCCCACATTTTTAAGTAACCAGGTTAACATACAATTTGTATTGTTACGATCATGGGCCGGGCCGGGTCGGGTTTGGGCCGGGTCGTGGCATAAAATTAAGCCCAAGTGTGCGGGTCGGGTCGGGTCGGGCCATATGTGTGGGCCTATTTTATTGGCCCAAACCCGGCCCATGCGGGCTTAAAGCGGGCTTCGGGCCAATTCGGGCCAATTCGGGCCTATAATATTTACTCTTCAAATGACTTTAGAAATCTCATTATGTAACTAAATACTCTGTCATCGAAAAATTTCATACAAAATTATGTGATTTGATCGGTATTGTCAACGTAAGGAGCATGAATGTAGTTGAACAAATGAATTAGTGAAATGTGCATGTAGTCACGTACGTAGTATTGTTACGATAATTTTTCAACAAATGAACGTAAGCTAACATGATAAACTAGTGAAATATGCATGTATAATACTGTTTGAATATTACTAATTTTAACAAATGAATTTTCTGCCTATCATCATAAGAAATTATTAATTTGAAGTTAGAGATAAGAAGAAGACAAAGGGAGCGGCCAATGATTAATTAAATGCACAATTTTCAGTAGTACAATATTGCTAATGTACTTAAGTACTATGCTCGTTACGGTGTTGTACAATTGTTTTATGAATTGAATATGTTCTTTGGCTAAAAAATATAACTTTGTCATATTAATACATGCAAACAAAGTACTACGGAGTACTAAATGACAATTAATTTTTTAAATTTAATAAAAGTTTGATTATGTTCGGGTCGGGCCGGGCTAAAATTCGGGCCTTAGGGTGAGCCCAAACCCGGCCCAATTATTTGATTCGGGCCAGGGGTTTCGGGCCGTGGGCTTTTTCGGGCCTAAAATCAAGGCCCAGGCCCTAGTAAAAATCGGGCTGGGCCGGGTCGGGCTAGCGGGCCTGGGCCATTTGATCAGCTCTACATACAAACCTTTAAAAATTCGGGGCACCAGCAGACATTAGGCAGACCATTTGCGACTAAATATTCTAATAGTGTATCATATAGCACAAATAATTTGATATGTATGCACTTCGGAAATCCCACCACTGTCAACCGGTCAAGTAAAATTCTAATATTTTTTCTTTCCTCAACACTTTTGATTAGCCATCAAAAACAGCCACAAATCATTAGACCTAGCAAATGGGTCAAACGGGTCGAGTTTGGGTCGGGTCGGGTTTGGGTCGGGTCATCTCGGGTTTGCTCAATCTTTCGGGTCGGGTCGGGTCGGGTCGCTTTCGGGTTTGGGTCAGTTTCAGGTTTGGGTCACTTCGGGTTTGGGCCATTTCGGGTATGGGTCATTTTGGGTCGGG
>JAIUZE010047730.1:0-54983 GCA_022085475.1 Heliosperma pusillum | reverse complement strand
GCTTAAACCCGGACCCGATTCCTTCACCTCCACACGCCCCTTTCCCTCTTCTCTTAGGATTAGATATTTTGATTAAACTAACTTAATATCTAATAATATCTAGATATTTGATTAAACAAACATAATATCTAATAATATCTAGATATTTACCATAATATATTTATAAAACCCGAGTCAATCCCGTAACAACAAATTCAAAACCCGACTCCCATTAACCTCTATATTACACGGCTCTCCCCTCCACTCTTACTCACTAATTATCTTTTCATTTTTACATTAAATCAACTTAATATCTAATTAATACCTTCTTAAATATAATCATAATCGTTCTTCGTGTTCTTGATCGTTCTTGAGCAAAATCGTCACAAAACCTTCGTTACTTGGCCAACTCCGTTCTAAATTATATTTCTAAAGTCCTACCTCCGTTTCTTTCCGTACAGTTGTATTTTCAATTCCGAACAAAATCGTTTCAACACTTTAATTGTGAAATCAAGTTTTAATTCTAATAAGTATTTTGTCTTTCTATAGGGAGAAAGTTATGAAGACGAGTTTGGTGACTCGTTATATTTTAGAAGAAGATTAGTAGACGGGTTTTTAGTTCTTATTTTGGTGCTACATGGTTTTGTGCTAGCTAAGGTAACGATTCCGAGTTACTCGACGAATTAATGTCACATATGTTTTATGTTCATGTGTTTGTTGTTTTTATTATTTACGGTTTTAAGTAGTAACATGCTAGGTTGTTATTATTATTAAGTTTTATGAGTTTATAACATATTTATGGTTTTTGACATGTTGGATGATTTATTCATAATCATAATTTTTGTATGAATGATGGTTGAATTGGTTGTTAAAATGGATGGATGTTAATTAAAACATGTTAGAAATAAATTTGGGATTGTTGTTGGTGGTGGCCGTGTATGGTGGCCGGTTCAGGCCCGGTCCAGGCCGGTCTGGGTTGGTCCGTTATTGGCCTTTGGGCTTGTGTCGATACTTGATTGTTTTGTTGTTGTTTTGACGGGTTTTAAATATGTTAAGCATGCGGGAAATATTAAGAAACGATTTTAGAAATGTTGACCCAAAACAGGCCCAAACCAGCCCGTGGGCCCGGTTCAGACCCGGTTCAGTCTCGGCCCGGTCCGGTCTTGGCTGACCCGTGAGCCCTCCTATGGGCTTGTGACGGTTTTTGAGTTTGTTGTTATTATTATATCATGTTTTGTAATATTTAGCAAGTGGGAAATTTTAATAAGTAAATTATTTAATTAAACGGTTTTCATAATATTATTATTTCTCACATGTTAGAAATTATAGCATGAGATTTTAGTTTAATTTGATATTCCTTAAGTCAAGCGGGTTTCGTAAGAATTAATAATTCACATGTTAGAAATTAGAATAAAATGGCATGAGATGAATATGATGTTCTTATGTGCAAGCCTAAATGCCTAAGACTCTGTTTCTAGCCGGTTTGACCAAACGGGTTTGGTCAAACTACGATCTAGTCAGCCCCGTTTTGACTGATGACCCGTCGCGGGACTCGGGTCGGGGATTTGTCTTCAGGTAAGATTTTATTTAATGAATGAATGAATGAGCCTTAGTAGATATGAGGCGATATGATATTTGAATGTGATTTATATGCAATTAGTCACAGGATAGGAAGTTTTTCCCGTGACTGTTCAATTGTATGATATATGTCGTGTTGACTAAGTACTCATAGAGAATTATGATTATATGGCGTCTTGACCATTCTAATTCTAAATGAGCACCTTGGACCATGACATTGATAGGCCTTACTATCTTTAACGAGTATATGTTCACTGCTTGATAGCTTTTGTGTTCCCGGCTTGGTGGGTTTATATCCAAGCCGGGGCATGGCGCCTAATTGCTTCCACTTTGGGAATGGAGCCAGCTTAAGTAATAGCCAACTCTGCTTAGGGGGTTGCCTAGTAGAGATTCTCATGTACTTTTGGTCATGAGACCTGAATGGGTTAGCTGTTGTCGCTAGGTATGATCAGTCTAGGACTAGGATGTTTTCCTACCTTGTGGTATAGCCTCGAGTTACAGAAGTCGACTATTGACTGTCCTAAGAACTTATGCCTGTTTATAGACGTATTGGTCTTTCATGTTTGATGATTCTATGAATCTTAGAAGGTGAGATGCAAGCCGCCTAAGGTTGATAGAGTTTGGATTACCGGTTGTTAACTGATTCACATGATAGTTTGTATGATTAGGGTTGAGTTGTATCCAGGCCATGTTTTAAATGTAACCTCTGAGCTGAAATACTATCTTCCCTACCTCGTGGTATAGGTTGTTAACTAATTCACATGATAGCTTGCATGAGCAACTTATCCTTCATATGCTAGGTTATATGTTAGTTAATTGTTTCATAACATGAAAAGCATATCATATATGTTAAGGTTGTATTTTCCATATACAATGCTTTTATGTTATTCATGTTTTATTAAACTCGACATTTCGTGGCTGGGAGAACTCGGAGTTACTCCCCACTGACTGTGGCTTCCGTGTTTATATGTAATGCGGTTGGCAGGTTTGTGATGCATACTTGGGTACATTGACGAGCTAGCGAGCGAAGTTTTTACCTTGGACCTATATTCGGTTCTTTAGGATTGTATATTATTATACACTCTTTTATTTCCGTATTTATACGGGAGATATGTCTCCCGTTTTGGATACTTCTTATGTATAATATTATTTCCTTTTTGTTATGAACCTTTTTCTTTAAGACACCTTTGTTATGATGAATATATTTAATGGTAGGTTCCGGTTTTAAAATTTACCGATTTTCACTAAAGTGAACCTATTAAAAACGTATTCTCATCTTTTATTTATTTAAATTACTTGTTTATCTTTCCGCAAATTCGAGGGTGTCACAGTTGGTATCAGAGCATTTCGCTCCCGACGCACGTTTGTGTACCCTAGTATAAATAACTTGACCTTAATAAAATAATAAACTTGTGAGATAGAATGGTAGGATGGGTAGATTAGGATTTATGTTGTAGTCTCTTTGTGCTTGCTAAATGATAAGTACTAATCTGTGTTTTCTTTTGCAAGATGCCTCCGAGAGTTGACAACGCGATCCTAGCAGCTCTTACTCTTATTATACAGAATCAACAAAATCAACAGCCGAATCCTATTCCTAATCCTCCTCACGACCATGAGAGACCCGGAAGTTATACATGGGTTGCTTCACAACTGTCTAGGAGCAAAGCCAAAACCTATGGTGGTGAAGTGGATCCCATCGAACTTTCGGAATGGATACGGGAAATGGAGAAGAACTTTTCTCTATATGATGTTCTTGAAACGGATAAAGTTCGTCTTGCTTCCCACTTCTTAGTGAAGGAAGCTGATCAGTGGTGGTCACTTTCTGGCCCTACTTCTAAGTTGGAACCTGGTTTTGGTTGGACTCGTTTCCGTGAGCTATTAGAGACGAGGTTCTACCCTGATGAATTGAGGCAGCAGAAACTGAAGGAATTCATGGACTTCAAACAGGGAAGTCTCTCAGTTCAGGAGTTCACGACCAAATTCAACGGGTTGGCTCATTATGCCACTCGGCTTATTAAAAGGGAGGAAGACAAGGCATTCTTTTACCTGGGAAAACTTTCTCCTCAGGTGAAGGGCAAGATCAGTAGGGGTGCTACTTCCTTTGTCTCTATCTACAACGATGCTATATGGGCAGAGAGTTCAATTCGCGAGATTGCCGAAGAGGCTCGTACCTCGTATGTTGCTCCTAATGCTTATGGTAAGAGACCGTTGTATCCTACTTCTCGACCTTCCTTTTCCTCCTCTTACTCAAACAAGAGGAAGAATTTTCAGAGTGGACAAGCAACTCAGAGTAACCGTCCATTCGTCCCGAGCAACAACAACGATCTTAAGGGTCGTATCTGTTTTGGGTGCAAGATGCCTATGCATCCCGGTATTGGCTGTTTCAACAAGCCAATTGTGTGCTTTACTTGTAAGAAACCGGGACACAAGTCATTTGTATGTCCTGATAAGAAGAAGATAGCTTCTACACCAGCTACTTCTGGGAGACCGAAGGGTCGAATTTTCATCATGAGCCGCGCTGAGGCCGATGCTCAACCAGACATTGTGACTGGTATGTTTTCAATTTATGAAATACCGTGTTTAATTTTATTTGATACGGGAGCTTCTTTGTCCTTTATTTCGATGAGACTATCCGATAAATTACCTCTCAAAGCTTCAATTGGAGAAAGTACTCCTATATCTTTACCGTCCGGAGATGTGTTTTCATGCTCTTATGTTCATTCGGACATTCCTATATCAATAAACGGATCTACTTTTCCGGCTAATCTCCTTCGGTTCCCTCTTGAAGAATTTGATATCATTCTGGGCATGGATTGGTTATCTACATATCATGCTCGATTTGAATGCCGTGACCAGAAGATTATTCTCAAAAGCCCTTTAGGTACCCGTGTATCCTATCAAGGGGTTCGAAAACAGACCACTGTGAAACTTGTTTCGGCTATGAAGATGGTAAAAGCTATCAAGAAAGGTTACAAAGCTTTCTTATGTGTTGTGACTACTTCTACCACTTCGTCTTTGCCTTCATTGGAAGATGTGCCAATTGTTCAGGAATTTCCAGATATTTTTCCCGATGAATTACCCGGAATTCCTCCTGAAAGAGATGTTGAATTTTCCATTGATCTAGTTCCTGGAACTGGACCAATTGCTAAAGCTCCTTATCGTATGGCTCCTTCCGAATTGAAAGAGTTGAGAATCCAACTTGATGACTTGATTGAGAAAGGCTTTATTAGGCCTAGTGCTTCTCCTTGGGGTTCTCCCGTTCTCTTTGTCAAAAAGAAAGACGGTTCTATGCGACTGTGCATTGATTATCGTGAGTTGAACCGTGTCACAATCAAAAATAAATATCCACTTCCGCGTATTGATGATCTCTTTGACCAGTTACGTGGTGCTTCAACTTTTTCAAAGATTGATCTTAGATCGGGTTATCATCAAATTCCCGTTCGTGAAGCAGATATTCCCAAGACTGCTTTTAGCTCGAGGTATGGTCATTTCGAATTTAAAGTGATGCCATTCGGTTTGACTAACGCTCCAGCAATATTCATGGATCAGATGAATCGTACTTTCAGCGAGTACCTCGACAAATGTGTTGTAGTATTCATTGATGATATTTTGATCTTTTCTAAATCTAAGGAAGAACATGTTGATCACCTCCGAACCATTTTGGGTGTTCTTCGACGCCAAAAATGGTACGCTAAGTTCTCTAAATGTGAATTCTGGTTGCCCGAGGTATCTTTCCTTGGTCATGTTATTTCAAAAGACGGTGTTATGGTTGATCCAGCTAAGATTGAGGCCGTGGTGGAATGGAAGAGTCCGAAAAATGTGTCCGAGATTCGGAGTTTCCTTGGTTTAGCGGGTTATTACCGTCGGTTTGTGAAAGATTTCTCTAAGTTAGCAAGACCGATGACTCAATTGCTAAAGAAGGAAGCAAAGTATATCTGGACCGATGAATGTGAAAATGCCTTCTTGGAATTAAAGAAGAGATTGACTACCGCACCGGTGTTGACTTTACCAGATGATGAAGCTGATTATGATGTCTATTGTGATGCTTCTAAGCATGGTTTGGGATGTGTCTTAATGCAGAATAGAAAAGTCATTGCATATGCTTCTCGACAACTCAGGGTCCATGAAGTGAACTACCCGACTCATGATCTTGAGTTAGCAGCTGTGGTGCATGCATTGAAAACTTGGAGACACTATCTTATTGGAGTTCATTGTCGAATCTATACCGATCATAAAAGCTTGAGGTGCATCTTTACTCAGAAGGAGTTGAATATGAGACAGAGAAGATGGTTAGAGTTAGTGAATGATTATGATGCCGAGTTGATTTACCATGAAGGAAAGGCAAATGTTGTGGCAGATGCATTGAGTAGAAAGACTAGTCATTCATTGAATGCTCTTAGTACTTTACCCGATGAACTGGTAACAGAATTTCAGAAGCTTAAGATACAGTTTGTTGGGAAAGGATTCGATTATCTTGGTGCTTTGACTGCGGAACCCGATTTCTATCGAGAGATTCGTACTTATCTACCGGAGGATGCTACTTTCATAGCCATACGAGCAAAAATCCTACTTGGGCAAGCTAAGGATTGTGTGGTGGATAATGATGGCTACCTTCGTTACCATGGGAGAATGTATGTTCCGAGAAGTGCCGAGTTGAGAAAGAGAATACTTGATGAAGCTCACCTTTCTCCTTATTCTATTCATCCTGGCGGTGACAAAATGTATAAAGATTTGAGACCACAGTTTTGGTGGCCTAGGATGAAGATTGAGTAAAGGAGTATGTTAGTAAATGTCTTAATTGTCAGAAGGTGAAGATTGAACATCAAAGACCCGGAGGTTTGCTACAACCTTTGGAAATTCCTCTTTGGGAAGGGGAGTCTATTCTATGGACTTCGTGCTGCTTACCTAGAACCATTACGAGTGGAAAAGGACTTTCCACTGGGTTATTGTAGACCGTCTAACCAAGTGGACAGATTCGTGCCTATCAAAGAAACTTGGAGGATAGATGTCTTAGCTGGTGCCTATGTGAAAGAGATAGTACGCTACCATGGAGTTCCTAAAGATATAGTTTCAGATCGTGATCCGAGATTCGGTTCCCGATTCTGGACGGCTTTACAAGAAGCCATGGGTAGTAAATTGTTGATGAGCACAGCATTTCATGCCGCTACTGATGGTCAAACCGAGAGGACGATCCAAACTTTGGAAGATCTTCTCCGGGCTTGTGCCTTAGACTTTCACGCTTCTTGGGAGAAGTGTTTGCCTCTGGTTGAATTTTCTTATAACAACAGTTACCATGCTTCTATCAAGATGGCACCGTACGAGGCTTTATACGGTAGGAAGTGCCGTAGTCCGGTTTGTTGGGATCAAGTCCAGGATGATCATGTGTTGAGTCCCGACATAGTGACTGAAACGATTGATCAAGTTCAAGTCATTCGTGAGCGAATGAAAGCCGCTCAAGATAGACAAAAATCCTATGCCGATGTCCGTCGTCGACCACTTGAATTTGATGTTGATGACCGAGTATTCCTTAAAGTGTCACCGATGAAAGGAGTGAAACGGTTTGGAGTGAAGGGAAAGTTGAGTCCTAAATATATTGGACCGTTTCGTGTGCTTAAGAGAGTTGGTCCCGTTGCTTATCGTTTGGAATTACCTCCGAACTTGAGTAAAGTTCATGATGTGTTCCATGTTTCTCAATTGAAGAAGTATATTAGTGATCCGAGTCATATTATTCAAGAAGAAGTGTTGGACTTGGAACCTAATTTGGCTTTGGAAGAAAGGCCGATTCGTATACTTGAAAGGGCTAGCAAGCAACTCAGAAACAAAGTGGTACCCTTAGTTCGTATCCTTTGGCGTTGTGGAAACGTGGAAGCAGAAACTTGGGAACCCGAAGCTAAAATGTTAGCTAAAATTGGTGACCTAAATCTAATCTTAATTCTGGATTGTGTAGCACATAAAAAGGCTTGTATCGTCTAGTATCCCTAAACCATTTGATTTTGAATCTTATGGTGTGTGTGAATCTTGTATTCAAGGCAAGATGATTCGTTCCCTTTTTCTTGAAAAGGAAATCGAACTAGTAATGGCTATTTCACTTTATTTACCGACGATTTAAGTAGATATTATATTTGATTCTACTTAATGAGGTGCTAAGAGAAATCTTTGAAAAGTTCAAAGAGCTTCAATGTGAAGTAGTTAACCACTAAGAGTATTAGATCAAGGACTTACGACTAAATCGTAACTATAAATATCTAAGTATTGACTTTGATTTTCACCAAAAGTATTGTGAAATAGTTTCACAAGTTAACTTCTCTAACACACATTATGAGATAAGGTGTTGTTGCATAGAGAAATAGAACCTTATACGATATGGTTTTGTCTTTGTTAAGTCAAACTGAGCCATTTGACTAACCTTGGGATCTTAATATTTTTGTCTACAATTTTACCCACCATATTAAAACACATTTTAAAACAGTCTGATTTCATTCCATATACGATATGGGTGGGTAGCGTACCTAATTTATAAGTTATCCTAATGAAATAAGTGCTCAATAATCCTACAATGCCCACGAGAACAAAGCGTTTGTGACTCGTGATGCTGTCTTTCAATAAAAATACGATTATTTCTTGATAAGACAGAGTGGGAGAAAATGTTTCAGGAGCCACAAACTAAGCAGGTCCGGAAAAAGTAAAAATTTTCCTCATTGTTTGTTCAGTAGTTGTTTATTCGGAACCTTAAGAGGTCACAAGGAATTTTATCACTTCTTAATAGTGATGAATTCTAATATGTGACTTATAAAAGACTGTTTCTAGTCCCAACTTCTTGCTATGGCTTAGAGTCATGTGATTCGTAATGGACTCCATGCATGATGGTCAGGTATGTGACCTGGTAAATTTTACTTGAAGAAGTACGACTGATGCGTGTATTTTATATAGACTTTCTAGTCCATTTATGCACGCATTTCTATGTCATTTAGGTGATATTATATCGCCATATGCCCCTATTTGGCTACTTTGTACTTTCATTACCATTTTGTAGGTACAAGCTGTGTGGTAGCAGAAACCGAGCCAAAGCAGTCCATTTTGCATGCATTTAGGAGAATGGAAAGATCGGGACAGGAACTCTTGCATGGGGAAGCGTGAAACCGTTCATAATCAGGCCCAAGTCATGACTCACACCACATACTATGCCAGAAGACCTCGATCGAGGAGCTTGCCATTCGATCGAGGTGAGTTGAAGCCAGAAGTGCTCGATCGAGCTGCTACCTTTGCTCGATCGAGAAGAAGCTGCTTACCAGTTGGTCGATCGAGTAGATCAAGTGCTCGATCGACTGATTTCCATGAATAAAAGCCTCGATCGAGTGGTTATTTCCCTCGATCGAGTAGATTCTATTACGGGCTTTAAGTCCATTAGGTTAATTAGGTTAAGAGTCGTGATAGACACTATATATGACTCTTATTTACGTCATTAGTAGGGGGGAACTATTATTCAGTTTTAATCAGACAGTAATTAGCATTAATTTTCCATTAGATTCTGAACTTTACCTTTGGTTTGCATTCGGGTTTATCGACGTAGGATTTGTTCTTTACGCCGGATTTGCTAAGATTGTAAACTTCTTCTTTTCTCTTTTACTCTTAATCTTTAGTCTTAATTATTGTTTCTCTTCCTAATTACTGCTGCGTTATTATCTATGCTTGTTGATTACGATTTTATTATGTCTTTCGTCCTATGTTTAATCGTCTTTGTTAGCATAGTTAATACCATGAGTAGCTAATTCTCTTGTATGTTGGGATGAGGGAAACTGTAGTAGAGGCATGTTAGGATAGATTAGTTTAGTTAGTCTTGAATATGAGAATCAGTCTAAGCAATTTAATTGAGGTTTAGTCGAATGAGTATACGCAGGAGACTAGGCTAGGTAGTTAACCCCGACCTGGATCGAGAGATTGGAAGGGAAGGCTTGCTTAGAATTGATAGGTGACTCCTAAGAGGACGAGAGTTAATTAGGAAAATCCCTAGGGTGGTTTGAGACCGAGAGGAGAAAACCATTGCCCTTCTCATTGATAGATTGACTGACTTAGTTGACCCGTAGATGCCGATACTGCAGTAGACCGAATCCTAGCATATTTTCTCTTTATCTGATTTATTCGTTTTAATTTCTATCCTTATTTTCTCTTCCCTTTAACTTTATTTAGTTTAGTTAAATCAAATTTCAAAACCCCCAGTTTGTTGCTAGCAGATTTAGATTTCAGTTAATTAGTTTCCTCCCTGTGGAGATCGACCCTACTTCCGCTATCTTCTTAGTTAGTTGACTTAGGTTTTATTTTTGGTGTATAACGACCACATCAACGACCTCATCTATATAAATTGATTTTTAAGATCGAATATTGCATGGATGAACATTAAAATGTTTTCAAATATAAATTGGTAGGCAAAGCGTTTTGCACCAACCTTAATTCTTCGATGCATTCGAATATACTTAGCGATTACAACATATCATAATAGTATGACGTCAACTGGATCTCAAGAACCACCTTCTTGAATACGATTCTAGAAGAGGTAGTATATTTTATATTCACCTGTGGGTTCGTAGATCCTAATTATCCTAAGTTAATTTGCAAGCTTATGAGTATGTCTTAAGTAAGCACTAAAGAGTTGGAGTTAGTGTGTCAATCATGTTGTAAAATATTTCTCGATATCTCGAGGAATTATGTTTATACATGAAGTTTAGTGGGAGTAATGTGGTGTGCATCAGTCTTATATGTGGAGACATATTGATCATTTTAGATGATGGAATATTTTGGAGAAGTACAATACATCTTTTAGATATCTCGATTTATGAAGATAAATCTAAAAGGATATTAGCATTAAGTCAAAATTCTTATATTGATAAGATCTTTGACTAGTTCAAGAAAGTTGTACACATGATAATTGATTCCTTTTGCTTCCGCTGCGGGATCAATTATATACGCTGTGATGTATACTCAATTCGACATTTCGCATGCTTTGAGCATGACGAATCATTTGCAATCAAATGCAAGTGAAAGTCACTTGATAGCCATAAAGAGCATCCTTAGTACTTTCGAAGGACTAAAGATATGTTCCATATGTTTGGAGTTTACAGTAAGTCGTGTGTAAGGGGTTACACGGACTTCAGTTTCCAAACTGATCAAAGTGATTTGAAATCACGAACTGGCTGTGTTTTATAGAAGATTTATCTGTTGGAAGAGTTCCAAGCAGAAAACACTATTGGAACGGTTCCAATTAAGAGTGACATTTTCATATATAAATGTCATGTATCCGCTGGAAGTGTTCCAGGCAGTTTATCATTGCGGATTTTACAACGGAAATAGAGTACATTGCATCATATGATGATGCATATGAAAGTAGCTTGGATTCGACAGTATTGGAGGGACTAGACGTAGTTCCTATAGTTGTATATCTATCCCATGATACTGGTAAAACGGTGGGAGCTACCTTTAGGCCAAGAGTCCTAAGTCTAGATTCAAACCTAGACATGTACTCAGAAAGTTTTATGTAATATGAGATTACGTAGACAAAGAGAAATAGCAATCAGAACGATGGGAAAGATGCAAGTATTGCTAATCCATTAGTCATGCATTTTGCAGGCTGAACATGAAAGTCATGTCATTTCAATGGGATTGAAATATATACCTGAATTGCTAGAGATTATGAGATATGAAATTATTGATAGCGTATCAATTTTTCCAAATATTTGATAATCGCATTCATTGTTAGAGTTTCATTAAAAACTCCTTTATTTAGTGTGACTAAATTTTAATACTTTGTTTATCCGAATTGGTTGAAACAAAGGTTGAACCCAATTCAAGTGAACATGATGAACTTAGTGTTTTGTCCCTAGTCACTCATTTGAGGTGACGTCCGAAGTGACTAGTTGGTAGTCGATCGATGGGTGGTTCACATCACCATGGGTCATGGAGATGACTGGTCGGTTACTAACCGCGGTGGAGACACTCTGTCAGGCCGTGACCATAATAGAGCCCTTAATCAAAATTGTTGACGCCTGGTCGTGGAGGTGATTTCTAATTTATTCCTAATGAGTCGATTCTTTAGACTGGCCGGCCATTACCTGAGTCGGTGTAGTTTCGATTGACTTTGGTTTTTGTCCTAGGTCGTGCCGTGAAAGGAGGCCGATGGACATCTTCTGGGTCATGGTGATCTGCATCATACAGTGTAAGATGGGTCAACAGGAATTGTCCACCCACGTTGGGTATTAACATCTTCGGGCCACTCGAGGAGTAGTAACTGGAAATGCGTGGCCACGCTCGGAAGAGATCTCTGGTAGATTTTCCGGTCAGACAGTTACTCTCCCAGATCGAGAAACCACTCTATTTATATTTTCAATTGCAAGTACGACCTGTAAGACACCTTGCAATGAGTGGGAGGATGTGACACAAAAGAGACAAGAGAATCGGTAGCACACAACTTGTCGAGACAAGTGAGAGATATTGTTGGAGTAGGAGTCCTCCACAATAGTGTCGCTACATGCACAACTTGTATCGGACAAGTGGGAGATTGTTGGAGTAACTGTCCTCCACAATAGTGCATTTCTATATTAAATCTCATTTGGAATATACGTGGCATATTATTATCTTGATCCTCACGTCGTTGAAATTACGTAAATCGGTTAAACGCTCTCAGCTTACTAGAGTTGACGTTATTGTCGTATGACGGCGTGATCAACTGATCCCTTTAGGTCACACCTATAGGATGAGACCCAAATAGAATACTAATTATTTGTATACGATACAGTTTAATTAGGGCATTACATATATTTGATATGTACTTTTAGTTACGAGAGTTGTTTATTGGAAATTGAGTTAGGATCTCATTCCACTTAAGTTTATTAGTCAATTATACGATGACTGACTGAACAAATTTTACGTCTTATTTTAATACGATTAAATAAGATTTAATTTAGTGATTAATCGTTAATTCATTAAATTAGTTGATGTAATGCATATAATTTGAGGTAGAGGTAATTAGTTAATTATATTTACAAGGAGTTGTAAAATAAATTAACTGGGCATTGTGGGATCCATTATATTGTGATATAATGGTAAAATATCACTTAAAAGTTAAGTATATATATTTGAGTCATATAATTGTTTTATGATCAAATTAACACTTAATTATACTAGATAATTAAGCATATGATTAATAAGTATTTGTGGGACAAATATCAAAAATCAAAATGGACCATTATAGGGCATCATGCATCGGTTTTGAGCACATGGAAGAAGCTTGTGTGTTATTCTTTTCTAACACACAATCAACTATTTGATAGTGACATGTCTTCCATACTTTAATCATCATAACCACCCTTACACACTACCATTATGCATGTGATTATTTTGAGCAAAAATAAGAGCTATGTTGAGTGCATATATCTGGCCAAATGCTCTATATAAGAGCATTTTTTGTTGTTCATTTGACTAGTTGATTTTTTATGCTTATTTTGCTTCTTATCACTAAAAACTCAACTTCTCTCTAAACTCTCTTATACACTAATATTCTCTACATATTACTAGTGTAGTAATACCATAATATTAGTAGTATTTATCTTACTTATTATCTAGTTAATAATAAGCTAAGATTTTTGGGTTTAATCTTGGGTGCAACAAGAAGGAGACCTTCTACTTTGGAGGTTGTTTTATGGAGGATTATCCATTAATTTCATGCTCAAGAACAATAAGAAGGAGTTCTTATTGTGCCCATATTGAACCGAAAATACCCTATGTAAGGATGTTTTCGTCTTATCTTTTATTTTAAGCTTTCATATTTGCATGCATGATAACTAGATCCTAAATCATTAAGTTAATGTAATTTAATGAACTAATTAGAAGAGTATAATTAGAGGTGTAGGACTTTCAGTTTATGCGTGATGTTGGTGCTGATTTATGCAGGATTTTCACTGGCAGGGGAACAAATTTAATTTTTTTCAAAAACAATAATAAAAGAAATAACAACGGTTATTTTTAAATTCATTAAAAGCGTTTTTACATATTTCCCAACAAAACTAATCATACTTTTAACAACGGTTTATTCTGATATACATGTTGTTATTAAAACTTTCCACAACGACTTCCTTAGTATAATCCGTTGTTATTAACTCTATTCACAACGGGTTTGAAAAACTTAAGCGTGTGTATAATCTTTCCCACCAAAACTACACACACGTTTAACAACAGTTTCTTTTAACAAAATCGTTGTTGTATCTTTCCCACCAAAATTATTCATACGGTTTAACAACGGTTGGCAAGTAATAACATCGATTTTTTACCGTTGTTAAAAATTTTCACAACGCTTTTTTACCGTTGTTAAAAATACTCACAACGGTTTTTTCTAATATACCCGTTGTTATTAAAACTTTCAACAACGGTTTCTGCTAACATAAGCGTTGTTGTATCTTTCCCACCAAAATTATTTTCACGGTTTAACAACGGATGGCTAGTAACGACAACGATTTTTAACCGTTGTTAAACATATTCACAACGGATTTTTCATTAAATATGAACCGTTGTTAAAACCTTTAACAACAGAGGCTTTAACAACGTCCGCTTTTTTATATTACAACGGTTTTTAACCGTTGTCATAACCTGTTTTTGTAGTAGTGCACCCAGTGATGATTGGGTCGCATGTTTGGTACGCGGAACGATTTAGGACAGCTCATAAGTTTATTGTCAAGTGATAGCTCAAAAACTTGTGTCTACTCCTTTGTCGTCATCTACGCACCGGTACGGTCGTTTTGACAATCATTAGAGTTCATTTGGAGTTCGGGTCGAAAACCGCTTTATTTTCTAGAATTCGTTTTAAAACTCCTAGTCAGAACACTCTAGAATATTCTGGATATTTATTTCTTAAATCTTCAAATTCTATCTTTTTTGGTAAAACATATATCGTATCTTTTTAAAAGGAAGTATAGATCTACCGCAATTCCATAATAGAATAGCGGAAATCTTTCTTCCGCAGGAGGGAACCTCTGGGAAATAACACAGCAAGTGTTGCGCCCCTTTGGAGGATCGCAGTTCCTGGTGCGCCTCTTTTCCAGCTTGTTTTCCCCTTTTCCAGAATATTTTCGTGATTTCTTTCCAAAGTTTGAGTCTTTCCAAAACTCTTCATATATTCTAGTATAAATAGAGACCTCCGGTAACACGTTTTTGGCACGGGAGTGTTCCGCCCTTCTCTTCTCTCTTTGCATTCTAGATTTTGCTCTAAGCTTTCGACGGCTACGTGCTTGATCAATCGACCACGTAAGCTCACATCATTCTAGGTACCCGTCACGTTGCATGACCGACCAATTTGACCACTACACAATCAACTAATTCGATCAATCAACTTAAATCCTCTAACAAGGGCACTTTCTACGTACATTCGAGTCGAGCAATCACTAAACGTTAACTTAGTTAATCTCGTTTCGTCAAACATGTAAGTATGAGGGTGTAAATCCCATCTTTTTTTTTCCGCTCAATTAATGTTAAATTCACGTCAGAATTAAATACGAAATCAATTTTAAAACAAAACCATTTTACAAAACCTTTTTTTTTTACGAAACAGCAGTCATCAGACGTCGAGAAGAAACGCAGTAGCAGCTGCGCCTCCCCGAAGGGTCGCAGCGTCTGCTGCGCCTCTTTCAGAGGCTGCCCCGCTCCTGCTCTTCTTCTCCTTTCTCTGGTTCCTGCGATTCCGTTCTTTTTTGTCCTCCTTTTCTTATTTTCCTTTCTTTTCTTCGTATATAAGCCGTATTTCAACATAATCTTTCACATAAAACGTTTTGTCTCGACCTAAATTCCTAATAATTCGATATTTGCGGGTTCGTTTTAGTCTTTAAACCAAAATTGGGTCTTAGAGATTCGATTTGTTCATATTGAGTCTCTGGAATTCGTTATTGATACAAATTATAATGTAGTTAATATGTTAAACCACTTCTACTCGAGTTATATGTCAATAATCAATCGTAAATATACAAAGGAAAGTTAACTACTCGCGACACAGCCGGAACTCAGCTCAAGAACAGAAGAAATGAGCCTTGCGCCTCTTCCAGAGGACGCAGCCGTTGCTGCACCTGTTCTGGGTTGACTTCTGTCCCTGAACTTCCGTTCTCGCTTTCACATAGCTTTACTTACGTATTTAACTAACTATTATTCGTAATATCGCTCCTAATCTGTCACTTTTAGTTTTCAAATCTTTTCCTTTTCTTCAAATCTCCGTTTCGAATATATTTCTGACGTGGATCCGGTAATATTTTTAATCCTTTTTAATTCGTTGTAATCTTGCTTAATCATTTTAAATTGTATGATTTTGCTTCTCCCTCATACATAATTAATTCTAAATTCCCAATTTCGACATAATTGAGTGCTAGGATTAAAATGTTGGTGTTGTATGTTTTAATTGACCTCGCAAGCGAACGAGTTGTCGTTGGGTATTGCAAGGTTCGTATCCCAAGGGATGGTAATTATGGGTCTAAGACGGTTTAATCAAAATCTAGTTTGATTCTAGCTAATAGCAAGTTGAAGATGATTAATACTAAACAAGACTAACAAGGAGGTAAAGATGCGATTTAAAACAAAGATTAAAAGAAACTAAGATGAATGAGTTCATTAATGTAAGTATAGGTCAATTATGGTGGGGTTAAGACTAGTCTAATAGTGAGTCTAAACATATCTCCACCTCTCGGTGCAAGACGTTAAATAGGCAAGCCTCCACCTCTCGGTGTGAGACGAGCCCTAGCCTAAGGTTCGATTGGGTTCTTCCCCTAACCTCTCATAAACATCCAAAATACACACAAATACAATACAAGTCTAAGCTCTCACTCAAACTAGTAATTAAACATGGAAATGACTCAAAATTACTCATTCAAGCATTTCAACAAACATCTTGTGTGCACAAAACAAGTAGACTACCAAAAGGCTTAATATTTATGTCCAATTACCATAATCGACCCATAAACCTATATTAAATCCCTCATCTACCCTAGCAATACACTACTCACTCATATTAATGAAAGATAGTATTAAAGATGGATACTTTGATATGAAATAAACAAGAGAAAACATATTCAACATGAAAATTAGATAAATAAACAAGAACAAGTAATGAAATAAAGATGGGAAATTATACCAAAACTTGTAATAAAGGATGATACTTGGATTAATAATCAAATAAGAGTCTCCTCTTGTCTTCAAATTACAACCCAATAGTTTACTAATAGCTAATCAAGAGACTAGATCTAACAATAAATAAGTAGAAACTTGAGTAATTATCACTAATTAAGAGAGGATTAGAGTGCTAATTAAAAAATATTTCTTACTAATTACTAGGGTTCTTGTATCTAGGGTAGAATAATAAAAATGAATTAAGAGAGGGGTATTTATAGGTTGGTGGGATTAAGGGGTTAAAAATAAGAAGGTTTGCTTTTGCGGACTAGGGGTCCCGGCCGGCCGGCCGGCCGTCAGTGGCCTGGACCGGCTGGGGCTCTCTGACTCAAAAATTGTGTTTTCTTCGAATGGAGGAAGTCCCGGCCGGCCGGCCACCGGTGACCTACCCGGCTGGGACTCTCTTCTTCCTTTCTTCTCCTTTTTCTTCATGCTTACTCCCCCAGCCGGTCTGGCCGGCCGCCGGTGGCCTGGGCCGGCCGGGAGCCCCTGCTTCACCTTCCATTTTCTTGGTTTTGTTGAGGGTTGGTGGAGTTCCCAGCCGGCAGGCCGGCTGCCGGTGGCATACCCGGCTGGGACTCCCTTTCCCCTTCCTTCTCTTCTTTTCTTCATTTCTTATCTTATCTTTTTATTTTTCTTCTTCTTCTTTTATTTATTCTTTTCCTTATATGCTTAGTGACGGTTTCTTGCTTCTCATCCCGTCTCATACTTCGTTTGGCATATTTCCTACAAAATGAGACGGAAGTTCATGATATGAAAGCAAAGCGTGAAAATAGGCAAAATG
This sequence comes from Heliosperma pusillum, assembly GCA_022085475.1. Classification (NCBI taxonomy): domain Eukaryota; kingdom Viridiplantae; phylum Streptophyta; class Magnoliopsida; order Caryophyllales; family Caryophyllaceae; genus Heliosperma; species Heliosperma pusillum. The sequence continues at coordinate 37,453 of JAIUZE010047730.1, read as the reverse complement.
CAATAAAACCGACGCTAAAACGTTTAAAATAAGGTCGAAATAGAAGAGAATGAAGAGGGGAATCGGTCTAAATATATTTTATATCAGTTGGATGTTGCATTGCATGCATATAATTGATAATATCAAATATAAACAATTTCCCTAATCATTAGTAGAGGATGCTATCGAGGCCGCATTCACTACGAAGTCGCATTCACTAGAAATTAGAAACCCGTCATTATACTTGTTAAATATGTATCCACGATATGTCAATATTTCCTACATTGCCAAAAACTCTACAAAAATATATCCTTTCCTAAAATATAGCACATCCTATTTATCTTATTCACCCTAAATTTTGTCTTTTTTTCTTATTTAAAAAATAAATAAAGAGAAGGAATAGGAATCTTTTCTACCCGACAATATCTACCCTATTTCTACCCTATTCAACCTACCTTTCACTTCTCATAATTACCCAAAAATATACCACTTCCCCATCATCATCATAAATCACTTCCCTCACTTTTCTCTCTTTCTCCTCACTCAAAACACTCCCCCTCTTTTCACAAAAAAAAAAAAAAAAAAAAAAAACTCCTCACCTTCACTCAACCATGGACTCTGATCAATCTACCCCTTTAACCCGTCTCCGATCAACCTGATCTTCCAAAAATACCCACCCTAAACCTTCCTCTGTCTCTCCCCCGACACCAACACTGAAAACCCATAAGGTTCTCGAGGGGATGCTGCTGTTTGAAAACGCCGCAATACTGATAAAGGTAAAGGGAAGGCTGGTGACATGGAGGTTGCGGATGGCGATGTTGTGCCGGTTGTTCGCGGCAGTGATGGGATAAGCAGGCCCCTGTTTCGCGAGGCAATGCCTCATGCAACAGAGGCAGGGCTTTACAAAGTCTGTCTTACCAATAGTGAACGAATTCTTGTCAACCGGGTTAAAAATTACTCGATTTTTTGATCAGTTCTTGGATTTCCAAGGTTGGTCCAAAAATTTGTCTGTTCTCGGGTCCCATATATCCGGTTGATGTAATTCAATTTTATGCCTATGTTTCTTTTAGTAATGGGTCCTTGCATGCCATGGTTAATGGTGAAGAAGTTGTTGTCTCTGTTCCGAATTTCTACTCAGCGTTTGGGGTTCCTGATGATGGAATCAAATTAAACCCGAGTCAAGAATGGAATAACGTGTCTAAGGAGGAAAAGTTGGTGGTCAAAAGATATTTTGATAGTGATGTCTCATTGGTTGGTCATGTGTTCACACACAACTTCTCTCCTAAAATGAAATTCTTTTTTCCATTTTCTTTGGAACACTACTTTACCACGAAAGGGTGGTCGTGACAAGGTGTCGAGTTATGAGATGGTTGTCGTGTGGCATTGGCTAGAGGCCAAGAAATTTCATCTCCCATTAACTGTTTTTCATCGCATCCTTCAAATAAGCATGATGGTCACCAAGGACAAGTCATCCACTACCATTGATCTTCCTTATGGTATGTGGATCTCTCGTATTTTGGAGATTAAAAAGGTTGTTAATCAGCACAGTTATGGGTTGCTGTCACGCGAAGGTATCTGTGACAAGTTTTTGAAATTCATGGGTATTGGTGCTATGGGTCCGGAGTTGGGTTTTGTGGTTAAGGGTGAACCTGGAGAAAAACCCGTTGAAAGTTCCTCTGTGATGCAGCTTGTGGACACAAAGCTTGATGCTTTTATGTCTACCATATTGGCGGAATTCGAGACACAGACCTCGGTCATGACAGGGATGGTCTCGGGTTTTGGCGCAGTATAGGTGGGGAATTTGGCTGGTAGCAGTGCATGGGCAGGTGGGGTCAGTGATGATGTGGCCTCCTAGATGCAACGTATTGATGATCGCTTACAATCAATTGAGCGAACAATGCTGGATGTTCAACATGAGGTGTATCGTCAGCATGACAGGTTGGGAATTCTGGTATATCAAGGGGGTTCGTTGGTTATAGATGGGAAGTGGATGCGGGAGGACATGCATTTTGTTCATTAAGCTGCGAAGGCTCTTACTCGCAAGGTGGTCAACTTCGACATCTACCTCACCGCCCAGGCTAATCATGTTCGATCTTGCTTTGATCGATTGGATTCCCTCGAGTTCCGAACCCGTCATGGCTATGTTAACCCTAATATGGTTATTAATGGCCGCGTGTCCCCCTGATTTCCCCTCTCCTTGCCCTATTTTGAAACAATCCTTATTCGGCCCAGTTGGAATTTTTTGTGGTGGTTGTATTAAACACTTCGTATTTTGCACTAGGCGTTTGAACAATTTCTTTTGCAATACTATGCTTATGTGACTGTTTAATTCTCTCCGTGGTTAGTATTATCCTAGTCATTTCATGTTTGTTTTCATCTTTTCGATGATGCCAAGAGGGGGAAGATATAACCTTGATTTGAGTTAGTTGCCTAAGCTTGCTCCTTGTCAAGACCTTTAGCCTCCTAAGGTCCTTAGGCGCTTATACTTCTGTCTTGAATATCTTGTTCTTGCGTTCTACCCTATTATGATTTTTATAGTATTATGTTAAGGGGAAACTTACCTTAGTCACAAATCATTAGAGGCTTGTCATCATCAAAAAGGGGGAATTTGTTGAACCATATAGTCATATGTTTGGTTTTAATAATGACATGGTTGGTCTTATAATGTATATGCTTGTGCTTGTAATTGTTTGTTTAGTCCTAGATAGATTAAACATGGTTTGGCACTTAAAGTTATAGTTTGTTAAGCTATGACCTTGATGATTTGTGAAGCAAAGGTATTACAAGGTTATAGGTCATTGATGCATAACCTTGGAACTGCTGCAGTGAAGTTATGACTGGCTTGTCATAATTTTGGCGAAAGTCAAGCTCAAGATCAAAGATAAAGAATTGAAGTAGCTTGTGGAGCTCAAGATGAAGAGCTCAAGATTGGAATGAAGTGATGATCAACATACTGAAGATCTCCAGGAAGATATTATAGTATAGGTCGTCATCCAATAACGGTATCATTCAATAGTGATTTTGGGAAGTAAAGTTATAGTTGTTTTACCTATAACCTTACTTGTCAGGCTCAAGGTTATAAGTGATTCTACTATAACCTTGGAGCTGCGAAAATTGGTATGGTTGTTTGAATTTTTAAAACTGTTTTGAATAATGTTTTTAAACAAACTTTTATTAGAGGTGTATTTATGGTAGATCATAGTTTAAATTTATTTAATTTGAACCTCAATATGATTTCTCTATTGATTAGTAAAACAACAGATGAGTTGTCATGCTATTTAGGGTTTCATATATGTTCAAATCTAAACCCTAAATATATCTTGTTAAAACCATGTTGGACTAAGGGTTCACGAAACTAAGGCTTATAAGCCGTGTTATTTGTGAATAGCTCTCATGTTCAATTAGAGTTTAAATAGGATTCTAAACCTAATATCTTTCTTGTTGCACAAGGGAGACATATGGTGAATTAGGGTTTGTGAATTTATCCTAGACTTATCTTGGTACCTAAGTTAGGTCACGACTATACTAGGGTTTTAATGAAAACCTAGTAAGTTCTACTACTATAAAAACCCATGCACCTCATGTATTAAAATTAAGCTTTTCACATTAGATTTTATATTTTGCATTGTGATAAATATTTCAAGTAAAATCTTTATTTTGCAAAACCTATTTTCAAAAAGCCGTACCTTTCATGCATCTTACTTTTGAAGAAACGTTATTTGATAATAGTGCTAGATTTGTTCTTATTCGTTCAATTGTGTGAACATCAAAAGAACGAATATAAAACACTTTTTTATTAACGTAAGATAGAATCGAGTATTTAACGGTACTCGATCACCTAGAGTTACAACTAGAGTTAGTTGTACGAGTGAGTTAGTAATTTTGTAATCCGTAGGAAGATACTAAAATTAATAATCGAGAAATAGTGGACGTAGGTTTCAACGTGTGAAACTGAACCACTTCAAAAATCCTCGTGTCTCTTCTTTCTTTGTTTGCTTTACATATTTATTTGTTTCTCAAACACACGACAAGCAATTAGTTAGGTCGAGTTTAATCAATAAATTCGAACTACTCATTGCTCATTCACGCTCATACAGACAAAAGAAAAAGTAGGCATACTTTATATGTACTCAATTCACCCACCCACCCCCCCCCCTCTTGAGTATTTGGGATCGATAGACTCTTCACGTGGAGATGGATGCTCGAGGCGAGGCACGTGCTCAATAATGGGCTATGACGAAGAATAAGGGATGGGCTTTCTACGAGAATTTGGAAGGATGTATGGATTCCAGGGACGTAAACGGGTTGTGTCATTCCCCGTGTGTGCCAGGGAGCGAGAATATGGTGATAGTTGATTTGTTGGATGAGAATTGTAGGGACTGGAATGAAGAGAGGCTTGTTGAACTATTTTTTCTAATTTGAACGAGATATGGTCGCCCGAATATGCATAGACCTGTGGTATTGGGTTATGAAGAAGGATAGTATTTATAAGTTAAGTCCATAAATCGTCTTATGGCGGGTGATTCAATTGATATGGAATGTGTCAGGTTCGGAAAGAGAAATGGTTATGGAATAGGTTGTGCAAGGTTGCGGTTTGGCCCGAAGTTAAGCTTTCCTTTTGGCAGTTATGATGTGAATCTCAGAAGACAAAAGCGAACATTGCTTATGGGGGTAGAGGTGAGAATTGCTTCTATCCATTGTCTAATTCTCATTTTGAGTCGAGTCTTCACTTATTCCGGAATTGCTGGTGGCTCATCGGGTTTAGGAGAGAGTGTGACTGATTAGTGAGGAGGATGGGTTCAGGGTTGGGTTGAAGCAAATTGGAGGGATTTTGATAGGGCAGAGCATAAAAAACCGATGGTTGGTTGTTGGGCTATCCGGGAACATCGTAATAAAGTGGTGTTCGAGGCAAGGCCGATTGATCCGAGGAGAGTTATTCAACGGGTGAAAGATGTACTGGATGAGGTATATGCGAAATCAAGGAAGAGAGCAAAGGAGGCAGGGGGAGGATGGGGTTTGTGAAGGTTAATGTCGATGTGGGGGTCCAGGAGGGTGAGGGTGAGGGTGTTAGTATCGGAGCGGTGTATAGAGATGTTAGGGGACGAGTGCTTTGGGGTCTATCTTGTGTGCATGAGCAAAATTGGTAGCCACACATAGCCCGAAGGTAGTTGCGGTGCTTGATAGGCCATAAGAAGCGTTCCAAAAGGAGTAAGAGTTGGAGTGATTGTTTAAAAGTGTGGTACATGCATTAGCTCATATTGATCCTATAGTCGTGGGTAGATTTGAGTGGTGAGAGGTTTTGTCACCAATTGCAAACAATGCTATACGATTTGATTCGTTGTTGTTGTTGACGTAAGCCTTCGGGCTTTCGAAGCGAGCACTAAGACCTACCTGTTGTGTGCCCTCACTAACAAACACCGCTGAAAAAGCCAATGGTGTCCCACGAGATCTACGTCGCAAATTAATAACAATAGAAAACAGAAGATGGATTGGATTTATAAGCGGTGTTCAATAGGAATAGTACTTTTAAGATGTACGTCCCATAAAGAACACAATCCAGCAAAGATACCACTAATCCGACACACTAATATTTTACTACTTATGATTCTGACATAGAAAAGGGAATCTACCCGTTAATCACTAGAAAATCAAACAACTCAAGACAATCACGCCTTCCAACTAATTATCTTAGTTTACTTCAAAAGAGTTGAGTAATCAATGACGGTGGCGGGGACAGAAAGTGACCAAATAGTTACCCCTTGTGCAAGTAGTAATACTTGTGGGGTCATCATACGCGTAAGAGTATGCGCGTGGACATGCTGCCTTGAAGATCTTGGAGTAGGCTGTTGGCTTGCAAGTTTGAGGAGTTCCAAAGGTGCCTGTGCAACAGTACTTGGCTAAGTTGAAGGCCGAACACGCGCTCTTGCATGCTACTACACTCCCACGCGGTCCTCTTACTTGCAGCCCTGCTGGGCACATTGTGTTCAGGTCGCTTATGCATCCTGCTGGGGCGCAGCTGCCTGAGGCCGCTTTAAAGGGTGTTATTGAGATTGCAAGGTTGTAGCCGTCTACTAGACTTACGTCATAGAAATCCTGAACAATGAGAACAACATACATGTTCAAAAAGATTACAGTATATAAAACATTCGACACATTCACACTTAATAGACGAAACCGATTGAGTACCCGATATTACATTGAGTTTTAACTTGTTCCAAGACGAGCATTGTTAGATTCAATGCATGTGTCAGCTTAATTGAAAATTGTTGTGGCCCTTGTGGGGTTTGTTTTCAATACTATCAATCTAAAGACAGTAAGCGCAGGTACCCAAACCGCAACGTTACAGGGATTTTGGTTAGTAAACCAATTTTAAAAAAACATTACTTTTGTGTTAAAGTTTAATTAACAAGTCTTGTACTGTTTCATGCTGTAACAACAAGAAGACAATTATCCATCCATACTCTATAAATTAATACTCCAGATATATAAAATGAAACAATCACGTGTATATACAAACGATTCTTCACTAACCGAAGAAGTTTTTATCAAAATTAATCAGCTTTAATCATACAACCTCTATTTTTACTGCCCCATATTTAAGTCTGCAGCCCTCAGTTAAAAGTGCAGTCAAAGAATTGCTGCTCCATTTTAAATGTGCACTCCTCAATTAGTAATAAAGTTATTGATTTAAACCTTATCGTTGAGTCTGCCACATCGACTATAAAACCTTTATAACTCAGTCGCCATAATTTCGGTATTTCCCTAACTGAGTCGCCATAATATGTATGTATGTATCCACACACAAAACAAATACAGAATACGGCATACGTACAACATTATGGTCAAGTATTTAGTGCTAGTAAATATATTTGAAATGAGTCTTGTACCTGTTCCTGTCCAAGGGTGATTTCAGCCAAAGTAGCAGGAGGTTCTCCACCAGCACCAGCACAGTAGAGACTGCCACCACAGTCACCGGTAGCACAATGGCCACGGCCAGCCGAATCAAAGAAGCACCCATGGCGGCCCCACACTCTCCCAGACCACCGACTTGGGAGCTCCATTGAGTAGGCCTGATTTGGCAACAGCAAGAATCCACCCCTTGCTAGCACCGGCTGCCCTGCACTAGGCTGGACTCCCGGCCAAACTGGAAAGCCGCATTTGTTTGAAAATACCATTTTTGCTCCCATTACTTGCCCTACAACCAGATTTTACAGTATTACTGCACCTTTTTTCTTCAGTTTTTGAATCAAATAGTAAAGCTGTATACTATGTAATAGTAATACTTAATCATATTTAAGTCATGAGCCCCTGTGACCATAATATAATGCCGAGTATTTTGTTAAGGATTCAGGCAAGGGCTTCCTAATATTCTACTCTAGTTCGGCAACTTATTTATTCAGGAACAAATATTTGTGCTCTGTTCAGCAACAACATAACATCAAAGTTGGTTACATTGAAGTTTAGTAATTTATACTCTGTATATACTTAACGTAGTAAAAGCAAAAGTCTTATGGGTGGGACAAATAAACTGAAATATTACCGGGTGAGAAATACACGAATCAAGAGATTGATCTCATACAGTCAGACTCGTACGAGGCTCGTTGATTTATTTAAAATATGGTTTTCGGATAATAAATGGAAATACAAGTGCCATACTTGGTGAAACATTGTAAGCTTTTAGTGAATATATGAAATAATTAAGAAGACTGAAGACTGTTTGGTTAGATCTTACTAATGTATGTGACTATGTAAAACGAGAAGGGTGGATATCTCAACCATTAACAGTGTTGAAGATGAGTAATTTATTTCCTCCACATCTTTTTTTTTCGATTTACCTTTCTGCAGTTCGAAGTTATAAACTACTGGTATAATAGTGTAAGATTTTACATAATTATACTTTTTTTGGTTTTTCTAAGTGGTACCACGTGTTTTTGAAATTCTGTGATTCCTTTCGTTTTTCAAAGTATCCCTAAACTTAATAAATACTTCCTCACTTCAACTCCACTCTACCACTTTACATTTTTACGTTTGTCAACGCGTGTTTTACGCCATAAATATCGTTAGCTACGTATTTGCAAAAATTATAAAAGTTAGATATTTATAATGTACCACGGAAGAAAATTCAAACAAGATCACACATGAATATATTTTCACAGAGAAAATTGCAATTAAATGCTCATACATGAATAGTGTACAAAATTGAATATGATAAAGTGGAGTTGAAGGGAGTTGAAGGGAGGTAGTAGTTCTTAAAATACGAAAATTACCAAAATCGAATGTTTAAACACTTAATTTTGAAAAGAAACTAGGTTTACAATTTAGTAAATACTTAGTCCCTTCAACTTCACTCTACCCCTTCACTTTATACATTATTCACAAGTAAGCATATAATTACAATTTTCTCTCGATATATAAGTTAAAAATGTATTCATGTGTGATATTGTTTGATTCGCCTTTACGAGTACATTATTAATATCTAACTTTTACTCCCTCCATTCAACTCCACACTACACTATTGCTTTATCACATTTGCCAACGCATGTTTTGCATCGTAAATAACTTTAGCTACGTATTTGAAAAAATTATAAAAGTTAGATATTTTTAATGTACTCCTAAAGACGAATCAAACAAGATCCCACTTGAATATATTTTCACTTATATATCGAGAGAAAATTGGAGTTGAATGCTCACTTGTGAATAGTGTACAAAAAGATACATACCATGTGGAGTTGTATGGAGGTAGTATAATTTTTGCAAACATGTAGCTAACGATATTTACCGCGTACAACACGTCTTAGCAAATGTAAAAAAGTAATATGGTAGAGTGGAATTGAAGGGAGGAAATAATATTTATGTTAACGACATGACAAATTATTACCAAAAGATTTACCAAAAAGTGCATAAACTAAACATCTAAAAGAGGCGGTTTCGAACATTTTTGAGATTTTAGAGGTTTTCAACATTTCATTAAGTTCGGCGGTACTATTGATATTTTTGAAAGACGAAAGGTACCACGTAAAAAGCGAAAAAAAAATACAAGGATACCATATGTTTTAGAAATAAAGCGTAATATTATAATAACTTCGGTGGAAGGAGTAACGAACTCCGGATGACAAAAGAATTACTCTTTTTCTTCATTAATAAGTTGGTGGAATTATATACTTGGAGCATCTAAAGTTTAGTGAGTGGATCCACAAAGAAATAGAGTTACCGAACAAAAGTTTAATCCGGTTATTTTGTAGCTATACTCCGTACTAATGATGTGAACAAGTAGATTAATTAAATAAACAAAAATGAAATAAAAAGGAGAGTTTTCACTTTTCAGTACAATAACAATGTACAAGTCCAAACTAAATAAATAAAAATAAAAGATAATGTAAATGTAAATGCAAGAGAGAAATTAGTAATATAGTGGTTGAAATATACCTGGGAGAAGAGTAATGAGAGATAATAATAGAAGAGAGAGAAGGAGAATGACAGTTGAATCCATAGCTAGTGAAGAAAATGAGTTGAGGGAGTGGGTGTTGAGTTAAAGGAGTTAAAGGAGTTAAAGATAGTGAAGTGGCCAGTTTTCAAGTGTAATGTACTATGTAAAGTATTAAGTATGTAGTAGGAACTAGGAAGTGTTATTAATTATTAAAGACCTCCTCACCTGAAATAGTTTAGGTTGAGATTTCGGAAATGAAGGGCTTATATAGAAACATTCACCTAATGAGTAAGTCTTCTTCCGACGGGTATATCCGTTGTAAGCTTTTAATGGATCAAGTTCTCCCACTTGTGTAGAAAAGACAGCGCATAGAGAATTACAAATAGTTTGTATTTTCCTACTCAAGTGGGTAATACTTAACCCGTCGCAAGCTTGTGACGGATATGCCCATCACAAACGAGAATTTGTGTCACCTAATAAGTTGGTGTTCTTATTAACTCTTAATTAAATTTGATAACTCTCTTGGATTTCTTCTCCCTTTTGCCTCACTTTAAACATATTTGAGGTCATTATATGCATTTAGTCGATAATAAAGGGAGTCGTTAGCTTAGCTTTACTTTTGACAAAGGACAAATTCTCATCGAAGACGGGTACTGTCCGTTACAAGCTGAAGACGGATAGTGTTCATCTCACAATATGCAACTATGCAAGTGAGAAGAACAAGTGAAGGGCAAATTAATCACCCTACTTGCCATCTCACTTGCATATTGTGAGAACGACACTATTTGTCTTCAGCTTGTGATGGATAATGTCCGTCTTCAGTGAGACGAAATGCACCCGCAAAGACCAAGAATGTGATAGGAGACCATTTGTTGGTAGTCTTATTGGATGATAAGTGGACAATAATTAAGTGGATAAGTAATTACTCATCAAAAGCCTTCATAATATAGAAGGATAAACAAACCAATGAGACGCCCAAAATTGGAATAGGAAAACAAATGACCGTGTTGGAAAATTGCGTACCTTAATAGCGGAATAGGTACAATGATCGACTTGCCACTTTCTGTCCACGAAACCAAATCCGAGACTTATCCCAGTGGCTACTAGAGTCACCGGATATAGCCACACCCCAAATTCCAAAGCTCCAATTTGATGGAGAGCTTAACCGTGATTATAGTATATCGTATGAATTGTGTTGTGTGTTGTTGTCTATCTCATCTCCTCTCATATAAGATATGTCCTTTTATATTACTTTAAGTAGATGTTACAAAGGGAGGAATTAAGGAGAATAATGATGATTAAATTCTGATTTAATGGCTCATTATTCACCTCTTAATGCACCTCATTATCACAAAGATAATGTAACAGCCACAACTAATGTGGCCGTTAATTACTGAATTTCAATACTCCCACTCGGCCACACATCCGAGTCAACTCCCACTTGGCCGGCCACACAACTCATAAAAAAAAACACAACTAAAAAAAGAACTAGCAACCACGTCTCATACAGGAAAATGGGGCGTGCGACCAAACATGTAACAAGTAGCGTTATATTAAGTCTCCATCAAACTAACATAACACTTTCACAATAACGATTCCCCAGATTATTCAAACAACACCGCAGCATACACTGTCCCTTTATGCTATAACATGTTACGTAGTTATATACACAATATAACCGCCGGCCGGGCTTAACATGGTGTAGTTGAATTGACCATTCCTAAGACACTAATGAAAATTCATCTTAACTTGACTACTTTCCTACATGATCCATTGAACCAATGACTTTATGATTCTTCGAAATCACGCTAAAGTAGAAATCATGATAAACACACAGCAATAATAAGCACCTTCTATTATATGGTACAAAAAAATATTTATTTTATTTTTTTAATGTCACAACAACGTTTTAAAGGTTGTGTAAATTAAAATGAGAGTATTCAACCCTAACACAACAACCTAATATAAAAATTCAATGTCTTTATGATATCATAAAGTCATATCGTTTTTTTATAATAGCATATTAGCATGTAATATTTCCTTTATCAGTAAGCCTTGTTTAAGACGGGTACTATCCGTCTTAAGCTTAAGAAGGGTATAATACTACCACATGGTGATAATAATGACAAACTTTTGGTATTTCCTAGCTAGGAAGCAGGGTGATTTGTTATGTATTTGACCCTACAAAGTAAAAAAACAGTCCCCGTCTTAAATGAGAATTTGTGTTCATTGATTAGTATTAATCATTTGGTTTTGTACGGGAAAAAAAGGCACCTTAGTCAATGATCAACTCAAATTGGTTTCTTTTGTAATGTGGGTAGATAATGAATCATTTACGATGTACAGTAGAGCATTAGAAATTGAGAGTCGATCTCATAGTAAATATTGTAATACCAATTTACTCCCACCGTCTTAGTCAATTGTGTACCTTTAAATACATAAAAAAAACATAGAATAAAAAAGTAGACAATTGAATGAGACAAAGTGAGTAATTTAAGGTACATAGATATCAATAGTTATAGAACGGTAAGCATTCCACTTATTTGAGTAGCAATGCAAATTGAGTTTGAAGGTTAAGCGAGAGTGAAAGCAACCTATTTAATTTATTAAATAAAAGAATACTATTTCCATAAAAAGTCGAAGTAATATCAAATTTAAGAGCTTGTGATGAAATTTAATTATTTTAGAAGGATATAAAATATTTAGTCAAATAAAATTTAATTCATGTCAACATTATATTGTTAAAAGTTAATAAGTTAAAAGTAAAACTTCATACGTATTTAAAAGTTACAGCTCAATAAGTTAAAAGCTCAAAGTTCAACAATTTATTTCTATAAATTAAGTGTAATAATCACATTAATGTATACCCGTTCGATGCACGGGCATAAAATCTAATAGTTTATATGTAGTAGTTATCAAAAAAAACCTAAAGGTAATTATGTTCTATGGTCCAAATTTTCATATTCCTTAATATATTTATGATTAAAGTTTAAAAACTATTGATCTCTAAAAAGGCAAATGAAATGAACAAAAAAAATGTACTAGGCATATATCTATCTCTGTAAGCTGTTGAATAAACGGTTACAGTATTACAATAAGGCCGGGTTGAAGTTACAAAAGCAAAGGCCCTAAAGTAAGCAAGTATTGTAGTGATAAATAGAGTATCTTTTCTTACACCATCTAACCAAAATTGATGACTTTTAAGAAGATTAGGTTTAACAGAAGAGTATCACTTGCCTTCACGCAGAGTTGCAGAAGATGCCGAAATATTCCAGTGTCTGATATCAGGAACTGCACTGCGCAGCTGAGCAGTCCGAGCATACAAAGATCTTCGATTGGAACTTGATACTTGATAGCTGCAGATTTCAGAAAATATGTCATGTAAAATTAGAGGGCACATAGCAAAACAAGTTAATGTTTGAATATTCACTAGAAAGAGAAACGAATAGAGGCAATGGGATATAGTAATTATGTAAATGGTAATGTACTTTCTGAGCATAGCCTCCCTTTTTCATGTGGGAAGACACTAGCAATGACTAATGCCTTCGGATTCCTAGAAACTGCGCTGTGTATGTATGCCGAGAAACTCATACCTTCACGTGATCACGTCTGATTGTAACCAGCATCACATACTGATGATTTGATGAACTCAGGCTTAAGAAAAGTAAAATGATGTAAGGAAACCTGTGTAAAGCCAAAGACAATTATAAGAATGAATCATCAGTTGTGAACTAATTATATCTAAATAAGCAAAGAGTCTAAAATATAGATAGTCATTCCACAAATTTGCCAAAATATATACTCCCTCTTATTTTCAGTAAACTTTCTTATTTCCCTTTTCGGATAATTTGGGTTATCTTCCCTATTTCCCCATTTGAGAAGTTTTGCGTGGTCTAAATTTAATTGTATGTAGATGTATTTGTGTGGTCCATATACTCCTTTAATCCTTGTGCCAAAAAAGGGAAAGTTTACCAAGAATAGGAGGGAGTATTATATATAGACCCTTTCTACAAAGTTCATAAGCTCCCAGTCTCTAACACCCGGCCCCCCATGATTTTAAAATAGCTAACATTTCTTCTTGTTTTTGGAAGATCACAAGCTCTCGGCATTAGTAAGCACCAATAATTTTTTATATGCAAATGAGTCAAGGACTTCATAAAAAAACAAATGACTTGTGATCAACACGTACATTGCCAATGCTTGACTTAAAACACATGATATATGAATGATAAAGCCAACCATGGATATATAACCAAGCAGTACCAATGCCATACCTAGATATGACCAAACAAAAAGAAGCCACAATAAGCCAGATCATTGTCCATTCAACGCATGAAATGTTACTCTTGGTTTTTATTACCTTGTTCTCAGCACTCAAACATGTGTGTAACATAGGTCATGGCATGTTCCATTAAACATGATCATTCCAACCCTTAATGCCAATAAAGTCTTAACCTGTGTTACTCCGACACAGCACCTTGCGGCCGTGTCGCATGTCAGACACGACACGGCACGTCTGAATCTGGCACAACACTGACACATGAGAAAAGAAAGAAGAGAGAGAGAGAAGAATGAGAGTGAACTCACTAGAGAAGATACCATGTTAGAAAACCTTGCAAATGAAAGGGAAGAAGGAAACAAGAAAAAGAAACTCGAGGAAGATGGGTTTTTTTGGAAGAAATACATTGTTGTGGCTTGGGAAAATGGGGTTTGTAGCTTGCTTACAAGTTACAACAATTAGCTAATTTGTGTTTTACTTTCCTAAATAAAATTTTGGTCAAGACTCGGTTAACCGTGTCGTGTCCACTTTGTTGGTCAAGACACTCCGTTGACCGTGTCCATGTGTCTTAAAATTTTATGAATTACGTGTCCGACATTCGGACACGTATCGGCGTGTTTGAGTAACACGTCTTAACCCATATAAGTATGGAACACCCCATCTTGTTATTTTTCTCAAAACATGCAAGACTGTCAATGTCAGCACGGAAAAATAAAATTCCACATGTTAGAGAACTCTTACCAAGCATGCAATAAGGTGCTACCAAAAGCCTGATTGGTGACGCTTTTCCCAGACAATTAACGTACAGCACCGCCACGTCATGGCTTGAGACTCCACTTCTAAACCTGGTAAATAAAATAGCACACATACTGGATGAAATTCTGTGATACAATTATACAACACAAAGGAATACACGAAAGAAAGTTCACCAATAATCAGACTTTCAGAAAATGAATACCTGGTTACCGCTCTTAAACTAACACCAAAGTGAGCAAACACTTGACCAAATCACTACCCATATAGCTTGCAAAGCATGGATTGTAAATTGCTCCTCAGAGGATACATTTCTAAGTTGTTGGCATTGGAACCAAACTGAGATCATTATTCATTCTGGAAAATAGAAATTAGACACTCAGAACATGGAATGATTGTGATTGCTATGACAGAATCCAAATCCATTAGCTAATCAATTGATAGTGTGACTGACCAAGGATAATTAACTGCTTCGAGCTCTTGAAGTAACTCCCTAGCTTCAGTAAGTGCATTCACTTGAGAAACATCTCTTACCCATACATTTTGCAATGCATGTACTGTCATTTGTTCCTCCATAAGAAACTTCTCCAAGACGTTGACAGAATTGGAATCCATTACATGACCAGTTATACTCTGAAAAGAAATGGATTTTGGTCACTGCAATAAATATAGAAACAATAATAGCATCCAAAAGTGAGAAGCTTTACAAAAGTGGCTGACGGATTTAGACCAAATGAAAGATAAATCCTAAATCATGAAACTCTGTCTTAGTTACATTGTCTGATACACTCCCATAAGAATTCCCTCCTCCGCCCCAAAGCCCCAACGTCAATCACCATAAGGACTCCTACTTCAGATATGGAACTGCCAGAGAATAAACACAGCTTCCAATCAGCCTCATATCTGTATCGGCATGGGGCATTTATCTTTCCTTATAAGTATAATAATTTTTAGAATAACAATCGTAAAACCAATTGGCAATAGAAGTATTGGCTTCTTGGTTTATAAAGTGGAATCTTTCTCCTCCATATGGGTGTGGGCCAGGCCCATACATGTATCAAAGAAGAAGAAATCGTAATCACGTACAAAGTTTTGATTTTCCTTTAACAAAGAAGGAATTTACTCTATCGATTTGACAAGGAGATAATGCGCTCGTGACAAATGATCCAACTTCATTCATAAACATTTCTCTTGCCTAGGTTAGCTAATCAAGTCATTGCGTGGTTGTAGTCATTACTCAGATGTGAGACACGCTTGTTTCCATTTTGTTATTTCCAACTGTTAAATTTATCAGCTCACTTTCATGTTTTCTGAGGACATAAAGCCATGCTTAAAAAGTTAGGGTCTCTGAGATTTATTTTTTCTATGTTTCTGGTACTCACTCTTTCAGTAGATAGTTTGAAGCACTCTTTCAGTAGCTATATTGGTGACCTAAGGTATAACATGGTCAAATCTTAAGAATTGACAACAATTTTCAACATAACAAAGTGCGAAACATAGCAAGTAAATATTTAAGTGAAATTACATGTAATTGCAAAAGAATACTTATTTTGCTTAATGATGTTCTATTATGAGAAAAAGTTATTGATATTACCATTTTGGTTACGAAAGTGCAAAATAGCTCAAAGAGCAAGTCACCAAAGACGAATTAGTGCAACCTGGTTACCAAATGACCTCAAACCCCACTACCCTAGTGTATCGAAATACCGGTTCGCACATATTTCATATTCATGTCACGAAGTATTATGATAAATCCTTTGTATTACAAACTAGCAAGGGTGTATTGTGTATGCTTCTTACGTATTTGTATTGGATGCACTACGAATTAGGCGACCTTCAACAGGTACCAAAGTGAAACTAGCAAAAGGCACAGTGAAAATAATCGCAAAAACTTATGTACTTACCCAAAAAGTACTAGAACATGCATTGAAAATTATAGATTTGAGAAGCTCCTGATCTTCAGTGTCAACAATGCAGTATGAGCCATTCGATAGGTGGAGATCTTGATTTACAGAGTCATGTATAGACCCATGGTTTTTTATGGTGACTCTCCGATGCTTCTTCAAAGTTTTGTTAAGGTGAAAGCTAGGAGGGCTACAGAACTTGCCTATAACTAACCCCTTGGATCTCCCCCTACTGCTTCCACAGCCTTCTTGTGCTGCTTTATCATGCAACCTCAGAAATGTCGCTGCCCTTTCACCGTTTGCCCAGCAACAACAACGTGATGACCCATCATCTGGTTAGGAAAGTAAATGAGTTACCAGATAACTAATGAAAACACTTCTATCTACAGATAGGGAAAAAATAACTTGCATTCTGGGAGAAAATAGGGAGAGAGTAAGTGGATTTTGTTATACCCAGAAAGAGCGACAACACTTAAACAATCTCTAGTTAAACACAAGCAAAACCAACCTTCCATTTTGATTCAAAATAGAATAATTCACACATTGAATGATTTAACAGCCAACAACAAATAGCATCATAAGCACCACAAGATACAATAAAACTGAAAATCTCAAAATCTCAAATCCTACAGCATGACAATGCAATAAAAACAGAAATCAGTGACAATTCTACTTGCTGTCTCCCTCCCAGCTCCCATTTACAAAAATGAGAGTTACAACAATAGTATGGCATGGGAGAGACTATGAAAGGAGGTAGAAGGTTTTTGCATAAATGCAGGTGAGATTCCATTTATGGAAGTTATCTTCAATATACAAGCACGATTCAATGATCAAGGGATTACACAGCCCATACACAATTACAAATCAATCCATCACGCCAAATATAATGCCTACTGAGAGAAGCACAATAAATTTTCAAAACACAAAATTATGTGTTCTGCAGCTTCACGCCTTCCTGAACCATACATAAAGATGAGTACTCAATTCAATGACCCTTTTGCTTAACTTGACAAAATCAATATCCACAACACTAGAAGAGCAATAACAAAGAGCTGCATCTATTTACCAAAGCATATGTGAATTCCGTCTGATAAATGGATTACGTACCCAATATGAAGCCAGCAAAAGGAATATTAACAAAGGTGGTCCCAGAACGAATGGAAGACAAAAGTTTATCCAAATTTTTGTCTCTTTCTAGTATCACAATGCAAACCCCAACTACCTGCAATAATGATCACTACAAGAATTACATACTGATAAGGAAGACTCGTAGAAGAATTACAGGCAACGGGAAATGCAAAGCGGTTTATTGGCTTACCCTGCCGCGGAACCTTTTCGGCTTGCATGCATCAATCTGTGTTAAGTCAGAAATTAAACATGATGGCATAGCCTCACCATCAGAGAAACTTGAATAAAGATATACTAACGCCTCTTTCACAATGTTCACGGCAACAAATGATACAGGTGTCAAGATCAACCGATTCTGCCCACTGAAGATACAAAACACAGATTTACAAGTAACTACTTCCCATCTTATAAACTTGAAGATAAACTAAAAATGAATATGCTTTTGTCAGTGCAAATCCATGATGCTCGTAAACAAGTAAAAGGGAGAAGCTCAAGTTTTTGCCAATTTCAAAGATGTGTAGCACATACTATTGAGAATAAAATTAGGAAAATAACAGCCGGTTGAATAGAGATTTCACCAATTTCAAATATTCACCTGTTTAATCTTTGTGAGGAGTATATTGATCAAAGGTAAACAAATGATTGGGACGAAGAGAGTATTTGGACGATCTCTGAAAAAAATCCATGGTTTCTTTTTTTAAGACGTCTACAATAAGAAAAAATGGAGAGCACCTATTTGCTCTACATTTACACTCTCTTTCATTGGAGAGCTATCATTAAATTTTCTCCTACAACAATAAAATTCTTCTATGTGCTCTCCATCTCAAATATTGGGCCCACATTTTTAAGAAAAATTAAAAACACACTCACACAGTTAACTGGAGAGCTAGTTCTCCAAGTGCTCTCATTTGCTCTTCCCCAAGAGAACCAAAAGAGCTCCTCTCCATTTGTTCAGTTGGAGAGCACATTCTCTCTCCTTGGAGAGCTCCAATTGTAGTGAAAAAATACACTTATTGTGCTCTACAATTGTAGGGACCATTTGGAGAGCACCTTGAAGAGCACTTGGAGAGCTCTTATTAGAGCATGTACAATAAGAAAAAATGGAGCAAAAATGCACAATAGGTGCTCTCCATCTACCTTCTCTCTTCTAGAAGAGCAAAAATCAATTCTACAATCACAAAAGTAAAGTTCTCTTCTTTCTCTCTTACATGCTCTCCATCTCAAATATTGGACCTACTTTTTTTAAGTTTACATTAAAAAAAATTGCAAAACAAAATTACCCTCACAAGTTTTACTTTGAGGGTTCACATAAGATGGAGAGCCAGCTCTCCTTTGCTCATCCCCAAGAGAGCTCCTCTCCACTTTTTTTCATGGAGAGCACTTGGAGAGCTCCTATTGTAGAGTAAAAATACATGTTTCGTGCTCTCCAATTGTAGGGACCATTTGGAGAGCCTCTTTTGTACATGCTCTTACACATGCTCTAAGGTTCACACTTATTTTATTCTCCTTTGTGTAGGTTTTTAAACAATACCATTCTAACGAGAACACGACATTTACAAGAACGATCACCCACTTGCATACCCCGCATCACTATTTAACAAGAAAAGCCACTCATTTTTCCCCATCAATCACTCTAATGTGTGCACTCTTTGCATATCCCTCTATTTTTCTCCTTAATTTTTGTGCCACGGGGGGGTGTGCCTGTTATGATGAAGTAGTAGTTGTGGTTACTCTAAATTGGGAGAAGCCCTGAGATCTGACCTACCCAATCAAATTTGACTCTATTTGATCAATGTCTCATTTATGTATCATGGAAAATCCAAACATAAAGCACACCAAGAAGAACAATCAAACAGACAGACAAACTACAAAAATAGAAGAATAGATCAGCAAAAAATCATACTGGGCACACTAACTGCTTAAAGTATTTATGTTATGAGTAAAGTAATATCTCCTATCTTATATCAGACTTTAGAGCAAATATAAATCACAATAGGTAATCGGTTATATACAATTTTCATACCTCAAGGCGAGTATCCTGTGAAATGTGACTTCTGCACCAGATGATAACCCTACCGGATAGTTATGCTTACTCAGCGGGCCATCAATCTGAAGCTGAAAATTCAAAACCTATAATTAGCCTAGCTGCCTATCTGAAGAGTGAGATGTAGGGCTACTGAAGGACCAAAGCAAAAGGCAAACATTACCATCTGACCATCCGTCAGAACACGCAAGCAGACTGTCCCATCCCATTTTTCGCTATGATGAATATCAACTACAGTTCCGTCCATAAAACGGTGAAGGCTCGTAACAGTTCCCCTCAGAGATATCAACTTTCCCTCTGGCAGGCTATTGCCAAAACATACTCCTTTGTTACGGAAATCGCCTATGACAGAATTTGTAAAGCCAACTTGTTGACCATGTACACTTACAGTTGTAGAGCTCACAGACTCTTTCAAAGCCTGAACACCAGCATCTGGATGACCTGTTGCAATATGGAGACTGATATCACAGAAGCTCCCATGAGCTGCACAGTCAGGATGGAGCACAATATCATTTTGAAGGTGGCGTCTGTTTGAACTTCTACAGATAGAACAGGAACACAATTGATCATTGCATGGTCCAGAGCTAGAGTCAACCCCATTAAAATGAAATGCCGTGCTCCATAGACGTGCCTCCATGTTGATGGATATTTTGTTACCTATATCTATGTCATGTGAATCGCAAAAGCACTTCCCAGCAAGATGCTTGATGATGTAATAAGTACCAATGTGCATCAGCTAAAAACATTAACAAAATGTCAGAAACAGGGACACGTTTCATTAATCATACTTCAAAAATTAGTCAACATATTGAAAAATAAAGAAATAACCTTATACTTGAACATATTCTCATAGTTGAACTCCAGCAGTAACTTCCTTGAGCTTGATGAGTGAAAGTTAGCAAAGCTATCAGTACCTTGCGCATAGCATAAGTTTCCAGCGGTTATGTTTTGACAATTTCTTCCTGAAACTACACAAGGAATTTGAATAGGAGATGCACCATAGAGATTGTACAAGTTCCTTGTCTTGTGAGGCAAGGAAAGTAAATTATTAGAGTCGTTGTATGAACCGTTTCCAAAATCTTCGATATTGCTGGACAATTCAGTTTTAATAGAGCATCTAGATGCATGATCAGTTTTACATCTTTTTAATGCAAAAACTTTATGAGAGGAATTTTCTAAATTATCTTCAGAAAATACTTCTGGACGAGCTGAATTGTTACTTGGATCAACATTCAGATCCCATGGCACGACCATGACCTCTGCAAATAGGCGGAAACTGTCCGATAGGAAAAAGTCGCCATGAAGCTGTAAGAGAGATACACGACAATTAGTGTGTATTTTTGGCCCCATTGATGGAAACAGAGTTCACCAGAAGCAAAGGAGGCCCTTCATGGGACTGTCTTTATAATGATTGAACTCTAAATATTGAGCTCAAATACTTGCTTGAACTGCCTAATTGGTAGTGTTTGAAGGGGAGAGGATAGTGGATAAACAATGAGATACCTGGGGTTGGAATGGAAATTTGTGTAGTAAACAAATCAAGTGATAGATGCCAGGGTCAAGTTTCGCAGAACTATCTTCAACACTTGGGCAATGATGAATAGGAAAATCCATCCATCTTATATTGGTCCAATAAAAGTGCACATATACTGTCAACACTGTTTGCCTTCCTGACACAAGTGGACAAAAAATACTGTGGCATGAGAACAGGTCATCATCAAGCACCCACTTTTGACCCTGAAATCCAGGCCTGCCTTCTAACACAATACTATAATCGACTACCTGAAATGCAATGGCATCAAAATCATGTTGTGATACTCTAGTATCCTATAAAAGCACTTCATTCCAGATGTATCCTGACTGCATGAAATGTAAAAGAAAAGGAAGCTATTGACGAAATTACATCCTCTCCAGTGCACGCATACAGTAATATGATACAGGTATTAATACAGACTTCATGGAGGATCACCTCAAAGGTCACATTCATGTTCCAATCAGCCGGGAGGTCCGGTATAACAACATCAATGCAACCTGTTGCATCAGTAAGCTGCAGTCTCCCAGTGTCTTGAGAAAGCTACATACAAATGATACATATAAAGTAAGACAACAGAAATGATCCATTCTGAGTCAAGCCCAACTTATAGCAAGACTTTCCAAGATGATAGGAGTAGCATAGTTCGACCATGTGTCGGCACAAACTCTACAAAAAAATTGTCTAGTTCTTTTTACGTGATGAATCAACCTTATCTGTTACACGTCATGCTTGGAACTCCGTACCATGGATTCTAGATTTCTAGGACAAATCCTTTGTCCAGCAAAGGTGAATCCAGAATTCTTGCGGAAAAAAACATTGGGTTTGGCCTTTAGGGATACGATAAAAAAATGGGAGCATTCTGCCAACTAACTCAAGTTAAAAATAAAATAAATAAATGTCAATGTCCCAAAATAACTTGCGCTTGGCCAAACCAACTAAGTACCAACAACTACTTGTGTGATTTGTCATAGATCGTTAAGTATAGCTTCAAGCATTAAAACAAATCAACAAATCATATAACGTCAATTCTGCTTATTGCGCTCATACTAGATATCACAGCATAATCGGATACGTAAAATTTTTTGAAGGTTAGAGCTACACTATCAAGCCACAACAGATTCCAAGGTCCAGATTGAAACCGAAATTTTATGCTATGCTAGATACACATTACTGTAAAAATTAAACAGGCTTGCAAAATAAACTGAAGACACTGAATAACAGGACACATAATCAACCTTCATTTTCCCAACCAAAGAAATTCCTAAACCATTGCTTGGAAAAATTCTCCGAATTGGTTCATTCGAAGGTTTGTTTTCTCTGAAAGGGGTGTCAGCTTGGCCGAAATTTTCTAATATTTCATTACCATTCTTCAATTCCAGAATGGAATTAAGCCATATCCTGTCACAGTTGTCAAGAAAATTCGAAAGTGGCACTGCCTGCATGAAGAAGGGTCAAATCTCTATTATTTCATCGCATAGAGAGGAAAAAAAAAAAGACTACTATGTTATAGTGAGAAATACGTTTCACCAACAAGGTGGGTGAAAAATGGTTACTACTCATTTAAAAGATAAAAAGAATGCTGCTCTTACCAAACTCAAGTTGCCACAGCTTACACTGCTACCAGTGCTACAAAAATTATGAATGCAGAAGTTCATAAATAAACCATGCTGTTAAACATCAAGCACTTCACTGAATTAGTCATGCGTGTTATAAAACAAAATCCCAACATGTCATAGTCCCCAATGCTTCCTAACATACCTGTAAATGAGAATCTGGCAAAGGTAAGACATGTCTAGCATAAGTTTGCACCAATCCTTCCTTCTGATAACATGACATAACTTTCAAAATTAGCTACTCCGCTTAGTAGGAAGAAAGGAATCGCGTCTTAAAGCCATTACTTGAAATGAAAGCTACAGTATACTCAGTTGGAGATAACAGCAACAAACTTACATGCTTTGTTCCCAATATATCCTTTTCTGAAAAGAATCCAGAAAATTTTTTCCTAAAACATTGCACCAATAATAATACCCTGAAACCATAAAATGATATTGCTAATTGGCAACTGATTGTACAAAATAGCATTCTTGTACGACTAAGGATCTTCATCCTACCATAGTCTAGAAGGAAAATCCAAGGAGTTAATAAACTTTATCAGGTGACTCTGAGACTTAGAGACCATATGACACCTGCACTCATCAAACAACAATGCATGAAATAAACATCTACGACTATAGATTACTTCGAAGTTTTTTAGCGTATACATAGTTTGGCATAGTAGCTATTACCCTGTTTCCCAAGGAGAAAACGAAATTGTTGTGATGTTGGTCTTGCTACACGCCCCAAGAACAAGCATTTTCCCCCATCGGAACTTGGGACTCATGATATGAACATTTCTTACACGTATCTACAACAAACAAGAAAACATAAACTTCCTTATAATAAAAACCCCAACTCAACTATACGCATTCATTTCAGAATTGAGAACGATTAAACAACATGAATGCTTACGATTGCCCCAACCCTAACACTACATGTAAAAACTAGTGATTCTTCTGTCATCAAAAGCCAAACATCTTGGTCCAACTCGATAGCCATTCCGTGCATATATACACCACTAACAACACCGATATACATACCTACTACCCCTTTCTCATCCCCACACCTTTTCCTCTTACAACACGACAAATCTCTCCCCTTGAACGTCAATCGTGTCCCTTCACTCGTCACATACATTAACCTACCTTCATCTTTCCCAATGTACACCAACTTCTTCATCAACCTGGACAGCGAAACCACCCTCCCAACAAGCCTCGAAAATGCTGGATGCCATGACGACAAAATCCCGCTAAAGTAAACAAAATCACAGCTATGAGTCTCCTTTCCTAGACCTAAATGATGAAAACTCAGAATCTCGACGATAAAACCTCGCGTGTTTCCGGTCTTATCGATTGAACAAGGCAAAACTAAACAAGGACTAACAGAGTGCAGTAAGCCAACAACAGTATACTTAGCCTTACTAGCACAAGACAATCCATGGACATTTGAAACAAGCGGAAAAGAATCAACACTGGGAATATGAGGATCATAAAAAAACTTCCAATGAATAATCTCTAACAAACCACCAGATTTCTTAAAAGGGATGTAATTCCAAGATAACACCATAATTTTATTCCCAATCATAGAAAAATCAAAGTCTACGACGTCGCAACAGACGGAACCGGAGTCGTCGGAGAAGAAGAAACAGTCTTGCGGTGGCGGAGAAGGTTGATCGAAGGAAAGAAGGGAGAGTGTGCCGGCGATCATTGAAGGTTCTGGAAGAGAATTGAGGATTGTTGGAGAAGGGTTAGGGTTAGGGTTAGGGTTTGGGGAAATGGGTTCGACGGAGAATGGTGGCGGAGAAGTATTTGGGCGGCGAGGAGAGAGGGAGGCGGTGGCGCAGATAGGACGGCGGCGGCTAAGGAGGTTGGAGACTGGAATTACTTTAATGCCCTCCATTATTCCCGCTAAACACTACTCCTTCGCATTTGACTACTTGAGTTAAGGAGTCCCAAATAAGGCGGGAAGAACGAAGCTCAACACTTTTATGTTTTCCCACGAAACTTACACAACACTCTGCCTCACCACAGTACTTAGGTAGGGAATGGCAATTTTACCCGCACCCGAACAAAACTCAATCTACCCGATCCTAAAAAACGGATGAAAATCCGATTTAAATAAATGATGGATTGATGATGGATGAAACGGATGGTGGATGGGTGATGGGTGATGGGTTGGATAAAGAAATTTCACCCGTCATCCATCCACCACCCGATTTTATTAATTTTTATTTTTAAAATATATATATATATATTTTAAATGAGTCTCCTCCTTACCTTTGAGTCTCCCCCTTACCTTTGGGTCCTTGAGTCCTCATCCAAGCCCTTGAATTAAGAGGATAAAGGGCTAGGATTGAAACAAAAGGAATGGTCAAGATTGTGAGTCACACACAATCCACCACCCTTCAAACCCTAATATAAATACCATTTTTCACTCTTTTTCATTCATTTTCACATTCACATTCTCTTTCTACCTCCCTTCTCTCTCTACTATTCTCTAAAAAAACCAAAAAAAAAAAACTCGACCTACTTCACCCGCCGCCACCTCCACCCACCGCCACCTCCACCCACCGCCACCTCCATCCACCCTACACCGCCACCTTCATCTCTCCACCTTCCTCCTCCTTTCCTCCACCGTGCTCCTCCCTCCACGGACCGCCGTCCAGCCTCCTCCTCCCTACACCGTCCTCCTCTCGCCACCTCCACCATGTAGCCGCCTCTCATGCCGCCACCTTCCCTGCCGCCGCCACCTTCCCTGCGGCGCACCACAAGACCCGCCGCCACCACCACCATCATCACCATTATTTTCAAATCTAAGAAAAAAACAATAAAACTAAACAACCACCACCACAACCACACATTAAACATAAAACCCAAAAAAAAACACAACCACCACCACATTATTTTCCAGATCTGAAAAAAACTTCTTACAACCTTCCACAAAATCTAAACAAAAAAAAAGAACTCATGTATAGTCTCTTTTTTTTATTTTTGTGTTTGTTGGTGGTGGTTTTTGGTAGGTTTTGGGGCTCGAAAAACCGCCACTTTTTCAGATCTGGATTTTTTTTTCAAGTTTTTTTTATTGTTTCCTTGTTTTTTTTTTATTTTGTTGGTGGTCGTTTTTTTTAATTTGTATCATCAAATTTATTTAATCTCGTTTTAGATCTGAAAAAAGGTTAAAAGCTACCACTATTTCAAATATCGTTTTTTATTTTTCAGATTTGTTATGTTTTTTTATTTTTTATTTCAAATCTATGTTTTATGTTACATTCGTTTTTTACTAACCTTTTTTTTGTGTAACCTATTTGTTTTATATTTATTTATTCTTGTTTTTTTTTTTGGTTGATTTTTATATTTTAGATCTTGTTTTTCTATTTTTTATTTATCTTTTTTTATTCTATTCTTAAAGTTATACAAATATGTACTAAAGTTATACAAATATGTACTAAAGTTATACAAATATGTACTAAAGTTTCACTAGTATGTACTAAAGTTTCACTAGTATGTACTAAAGTTTCACTAGTATGTACTAAAGTTTCACACTAAAGTATGTACTAAAGTTTCACTAGTATGTACTAAAGTTTCACAATTATGGACTAAAGTTGCACTGGACTAAAGTTATCTTATTAAGGACTGAAATTACTTAATAAATGATTATAGTTACATTAGTATGGTCTGAAGTTACACTAGAAAAGACTAAAGTTACCTAAACATGAGTTACACTATAATTGACTAAAGTTACACAGTTAATAAATGAAGTTTCACTAATAAAGGTTAAAGTTACACTTATTAAAATATTAAAATTAATTCATATTTTAACTTAAAGTTACGCAATTAAGAATTAAAGTTACACTCATAAAAAACTAAAATCACATAAATTTGTTTAAAAATTATATAAATTCAAATTTATATAGTCGAAATCACATTTTAATTTAAAGTTACAAAAATGATGGTTGAAGTTTCACTCTTAATGACTAAAGTTCGCCTCATAAAAAAACAAAAATCACATAAATTTGTCTTAAAATTACATAAATTCAAATTTATATACTCGAAATCACATTTTAGTTTAAAGTTACACAAATAATGGTTGAAGTTACACTTTTAATGACTAAAGTTACCCTCATAAAAAGGTAAAAATCACATAAACTTATCTTAAAGTTACATAAATTCAAATTTATATACTCGAAATCACATTTTATTTTGAAGTTACACAAATAATGGTTGAAGTTACACTTTTAATGACTAAAGTTACATCATTATGTACTCGTAATGTAGGTGAAAGTCATTAAAACTCACTCATTTGGTTCTAATCTTGTCCCTTCATTTTGTTCTAATCTTGTCCATTCATTTTTCTTTTAATCTTAGCCTTCCATCTTGTTCTAATCTTGTCCCTCCATCTCTTTCATCCAAAGGGCAAGATGAGGACTCATGGACTCAATTTTGAAGGTGGACTCATTATAACTTGCCTAGATATATATATATATATATATATATATATATATATATATATATATATATATATATATATATATATATATAGGGGTGGGTTCCCATGCGAACTGAAGTACGGTGCGAACCGTACGAACTAACCCAGATACATATGTTTATACTGCTGGATACATATGTTTATACTGCCAGATACATCTATCAAAGATGTATCTAATAATATTATTAAATGTATCCAGTAGTATTAGTAGATGTATCTACCACCAACCACCCTTCCACTGCCACCCACGTCACCACCACCATGACAACCACCCACACCACAACATGCCCCACCATTCATGAACACCATCACACACCTCATGACCACCACATCACCGCCATAGGCGCGCGCACTCCACACGACCATCACCAACCTTTTCTTCTTTGAAATCCACAGACCCGCAGCCACCGCGGACTCACCCAGACCCACCATGACCCCCACTCCACCACAACCCACAACCACCGCTGCCATCACCGCCACCACCATCAAGCCCACCACTATGCGGAACTAACAGAAAACCCAAGCCCAATCGGCCAATCGCCGGCGATATTTACGACCCTATAAATTACAACGTCGACAACATTACCTGCCACCTCAAATAGAGCCGATGCTACCACCGCTCACCACCACTACGTCGCTCAACATCAACATCACTACTAATCTGCCTCCTCGCCCAAAATTTTAGAAAATAAATTGATGATAACCTGCCTGAGACACCACCAGACGCAGAGGAGTTGTCGATGAAGAAGAAGTGACGACGAAGCGAAACGAGTGCCTGGCGTAGGTGAAGGATCAATGATGGTGCATCTGAGATGGTGAAGTTGTCGATGTTCCGGTGGAAAGGTACACAAAACGAAGATGCAGTTGATCATCGGTGCCGTCGTATGATTAAAAATGATGATGACTTGAGACACCACCACGAGTCGGCGAGTCGTCGCCGGTAGGTCATATTCTTCGTCGGTGGTGATTCTGGTGAAGAAGTCGGTGGTGGATGAGAAAATGGTAGGATGATGGCACTTACTGGTGTTTGAAATTAGAATAGGTTATGGGAGTGTTGGGCTTAGATTGATTATAATAGAATTGGGCTTTGGTTTGGTCTTCTTATTTTGGTAGTTCGTACGGTTTGCACCGAACTATTAGTTCGCACAGGAGCTCAATATATATATATATATATATATATATATAATATATCTATTATATATATATATAGTATCTATATATATATATATATAATATATAAAGCCGCATCTAACTTTCGCCTTATATTAGAAAAAAAAAGTCTATCATACTTTTATCTTTAACACATATATGTATGCAATCAACCATTGATCACCCGATCCCACCCTTCAACCACGGATGATGTATGGATGGATGACGGATGATAACTTTCATGGATGATGGGTGGGTTGGATGAGATATTGATGAGTCCATTTTATATATAGTTTAACTCCCTAGTTTAGCTCGTTTTATTTGATTATTATACTTTGTTTAGTATATTTGTGAGCTAATTACGTGTTCTAGGTGTATTGCTTGTGTTTGCTACATTTTGTAGGAATCTAGCATTTAGAGGCTTTTTCCTATCACATTAGCAAGCATCAAAGTTCACTATGCTAATGGAAGCCATGGAAGGATAGTATGGAGAATGACAATCCCAAGCATGAAGACTTGTAAAATGGTTTGGTGTACAAATGAGGAACCAAAATGAAGCCCAACTTAAGGAGTCCACAACTCAATATAGGGATGCTCATGTGATGCCAAACTATGCAATTAAACGGAAAATTAAGGAGCTTAAAAGCATAGCATTGGATTCCTCAAGCATTTAATGCAGTAATTAAGCAATTGTAGCCGGATTAGTGAAACCCCGATCGGGGTTTGGGCTCTGTGAATGCATACGTTTCAAGTCCCTCTCCCTATATAAAGGAGAGGGACCTCGACACTTAGAGGCATCTTTTTTATCATCTTGTACATCATTCTACACTCTAAAAAACACTCTTTTACACAATATTATATTATTAGTCATTAGATTAGGTTTAGAATAGTTTAGTTTCCATTAGTTGTTACAAATAATTCCTTTAAGTATTTCAATTTATATTACAAGTTCATTTGCAAGTTAATTGGTTCCATTGTGTTCTTCAATTCCAAGTTTTATTTCCTTTATTGAGGTAATTCTATTTCTTGTATTGTTGTATTGTTTTGTTATTTCCTCTGTCATTTCCATTATTAGTTAGTTATCATGTTTACTTTATCATTTGTTATTAGATTAGTTATCATTATGCAAGATTAGTTACTTTGTCTAGGGAATTAGGGAAGTCATGCATAAATAATATTTGCAATTGTTGAAATGAGATCTTATGATATCAAATAGTTGTTTCTATCACATGCTTGCATTGTATTGTTAGTCTTTCATTATTGATCACAAACCTTGATTAAATTCGTTAATTCTTTCTATAAGTCGAGAGGCACGGAATTGAATTAGACTAAGCACGTGTTAGTAGATCGACCTAGCCAAAGCGAGAGTTCGTTAGGACCCGATCTATGGTTGACACTAATATCGAGAGGTGGGTGTCTTTAGCCTAAACAATTATCGTTATTATCAATTTCCTAGTTTGACTTGAGCATTTACATAATTTGCATGTGTGACCCGGCCTCCCTAAACTCTTCCTTTATTATTATTGTTGTTTCATAAACCCAACCAAACCACTCGATAACCGACTTTGATAGAATTCACTCCATAACAACTTTCTAGCAACTCCCGTCTCCTTGTGTTCGACCCCTATTACTACATTCATATGTGTCTAGGGTATTTATCTTTGATTAGGTATGCGATATAGCCAATCAAATTTTGGCGCCGTTGCCGGGGAGCACGGTTTTGTTTGTTATTAGTAGTTGAATTTTATCTTGTTTTCTTTTGTCTCCCTAGCAGCATTGTAAGATTTTCATTGTGTAAATACAATAAATAGAATTGTAATATTGAAATGATTTACTAGTTAAATGAACTAAAAGAAGAGTCGATACCAATAGAACCATCTAGTTGTTTCTTCCTTTGGTTGTGCCAAATTCTATAACTTTGTTTAGTGGCCATGAACAATTGTTTGTATTAGTCAGTTTCCGTCTTTGTAACGAGAGTTGGGATGGGAATTAGGACTACCAATAGGGGTTTAGTGACCTAATCATGCTGAGAGGACGTTAGGACCCATTAAAAAGTCGGTACGAATCCGAGAGGAATATACCGCTACAAGGCTTAGACAATCGTAGTAATTCTAATGTTGGTATCAATAAAACCTTTAAATCGTTTTACATGTATTTCTCTTTCACTATATCAATTTGATTAGATAGTTTATTTTACCGTTTTAGATAGTTTATTTTACTGTTCCTTAGATAGTTTACTTTATTGTCATTTCATTAGTTTGGGTATCTTTTCAATACTTGTCATTTTAATTATCGTCAATTAGATTAGATTTATTTTATTGCAATTTACATACTCGTCATTTAAATATTGTCATTTGGATCAGCACACTTCCCCGATCGGAATCGTGACTACGCGATCGGGTAAGTTGTCTGCTTCGAGTTTTAAATATCGTCATTTACATACTTGTCATTTAAATATCGTCATTTACATACTTGTTATTTTATTTTATGTTAGTAGTTTAGACCACCACCTCAAATGACTCGGACTTAAATGAAAATCGCTTCATAGCAATTCATAGTTAAAACGTACTCCCTGAGGATCGACACCCTACTTCCCTAATTACATTCCTTTATGTTGTTAGCCTAAGTGTGGGTAATTATTTTTGTATCGGGCTCGCGACAAGCACGGTCACTTTCCTTGCCACTTGCTCTTTGTGAGGGGTATTTGACTCGTCGCAAGTTTGCGACGGGTCGCCCCGTCACAAGAAAGACTTAATGTTTAAAAAATGGGAAAAAAAACAACAAAAACTTTGAGGGTTTTCGTCTCTCCGATTTGCCGCCATGAAGGGCTTACCAATTGACCGAGTCATGAGGAAGAAACATAGTGGTGGTGAGTCGGCCCTCACCTTTTCCAAATAAGTTCAATAACGGGGGTCAAATTTCATCTTAATATGTTTGCTAAGACTCACTATACATCTCATCCACTTCTAACTTATTGCCAAGTTTAGTCGGGACAACCCTAGAAGAGCCATACTCGTCTACAGTTCTCCTAACGTTGGAGAGATATCGCTCCATTTTTGCCTCACCCCTTGACGAGATCTAAACCAAGGTTAGAAGATGAACAATGAGATCGTGTCGGTTTTGAAGTGTTTAGCTTTCATCCTTTATGCTCTAGTTGAATCCTAGAAAAATAATTTTGTGAAATTAATAGCTTCATTCTCATACCTTGGAAGAGGTTTTGAGATTTGCTACTTGCTTGAGGGAAGTAGCATAACTACTTTTGAAGGTCTTCTCATATGCTTGTTTATGTGTTTTTGTAACACCCCTTATTTTATCATAACGAGTTTTTACTAAATCCGTTAATTTTATAAAATTATCTTTTACTTTTTTCGGTTAAAATATTTTAAATCGATAATTTATGATTTCGTAGCTTTCAATTAATGTTAAATTGAATTTAATTTAGTTGGATATAAACTGTCGCATTTCAGTCCGTTATGAGCCCACAATCGGACTCTACTCGAAAATCCAAGTGATATTTACCCACCTTGTATATTGGGCCTATTAACCCAACACAAATCTCCACCTCCCTCATTTTTTCAGAATTCATGTTCTTCTTTCTCAACACCAAAAACTCCATTAAACCTCCATAACTCTAAATCTTAAGACGTATCTCATTTCTTCGTCTCTCAATGAAACTTCACGATTTTTACATCATTATTCTCCTCCCATTCTCCTCCCATTCTCCTCTTCCTTTTCATGCCATAAAATATTATCTTCCTCCAACTTTTTATGAAACCCATTTTTCTAGATCTAACTTTAAGACGGACATAACTTCTTCGTTCCTTAACAGAATTCAATTTCGTTTAGTGTTTCAGAATCCTCTCACCATCCTCCTTATTTCTAGCTAATAAAAGATTGAAACTTTTAAAATTGTTTTAAGACGATTTTTCGGAATTTCAGTTATGTCTTATAATCATATTAATTGTCGTCAAGGTTGGAATTTTGAAGAATTGGGTCAAGGGAATCCATTGGTATCGTTAGTTTACTTAAGGATAGATTATTTGGAGTGCTAATGAGGTAATGTTGACGGGTTACTTGGTATCACATCTTTATGTGTTTTTCTATGTGTTTTAGGGTAGTTTTTATGAAAAAGACGAGTTCTTCAAAAGATGTTAGCACATATCCATGACTATTATATGTTGAATTGTTGAATTTCATCTTATATGTCTCAAGTTGATGGAAATTTTGTGGTTTAGATGATAAACTCCCTCCTTGTTGCTTAAATATGCGTTTAAGTCTTAAAAGATGGTTTAATTATACTTTTGATGTCAACTGAAATGTTGTGATGCTCATATGTTGTATAAAATGATAATTTATGATGGTTTATGATGGTAATTACTGGGTGGGATCCCCCTACATTGAAAATTGGTGCTTTGATGATGGCTTGGTCGCCCAGCCAACCGACCGCCTGTGGTCTGACCGGCTAGGGACCCCTGTGTTACCTTTCCTCTTCGTTTCTCTTATAGTATCACATGTATAGGTTTCTACGGTTTGTCTATCTTATAATATTATGGAGTGACATTAAATAATTATGTATGAACTATATATTATCTCACATGCCTATCTCACATGCTTGTATGCCTTGAGTTGTCGGTCGAGTCTTGTCTATTGGATGATATAGAACTCTCATTTCCCGTTTGTACCCTTATACTCGTTAGACTTTATGTCGGAGCGATAGAGGTACATTCTATTGTATGTTAGTGGGGATATGACGACGTTGTTGGGAGGCGAACGATTTGCGTTGATCCTGCCGCCGTCAAATGTTGTATCCTTGCGAGGTGGTGTCATTTCATGTAACATACTAGCTTTACCTTTGTTTGATGTCTCATCCCCGTTGGTCGTACATCCGGAGTATGAGTGCTTATTATTGTGACAACCTTTCTTATTGGATGTACTGTCGGGATTGGTATGCTCATTCTCTGTCCACCTCTACCGTTGCCTGCAGTGCCGGATTGGGGTAATCAGCTTCCGTTCTGTCGACCGAGTCTTGGATGTGTGCAAGTCTAGCCACATGTCAAATCGGGTTCACATCTTGTCCCGAGAGTATGGCCAGATTTAGCCTAGAATCGTATTATTATCGTAGTACTACCGAGAGGATTAGAGTCTATAGTCGTCTTGATCACGAGTATACAAACTATTTATCGTATACGGTTCAGGGAAACGTTTATTCTGTGGACTTACATTGACTTGTCTTGCAAAGTACAAATGCTAGTGCATTTCATTTACCGTGAGAGTATGTTTCATCGCATAATGGTTGTTGGATGTGTATTGGATTTTTGGATGTCTATTATGATCTTGTGTGTGTCACGTCTCCATCATCTTCAATTATATGGTTGCTAGCGGTGAGATGCAAGCCGTTAGTAGCGATGTAGTTGCCAAGGTGAGTCTTCCCTAGTCTTGTTTATATGATGATCATATCATTGTTCCTCCTTACATGCTTATATTGTTTTTATGACATGGCATCGTTGTAATCGGCACGACATCTATATACTTATGATGATGTATGTTTACATGCTCTAATTATGTTTGTTTTAATGTGATATGGCTCGAAGAATCCCAAGTTACTCCCCACTGACTGTGGCATTCATGTTTCATTAATGAAAAGGTTACAGGTTGGTGTTTGCATAGGGTTTTGACGAGTGAGCTAGCGAGCGTTGTACTTACAGCGATTCACCCTTAGCGTTGTAGTTTATATTAGTTTTATTATCTTATTTGTGTATTTATCAAGGGATCGGGATCCCTTGAATTTATTAAGTTACAATTTGTATAAATGATTTATTGAACTAAGTTTTGGTTTTATAACATAAAGTGACATTCGCGGTTTTGCATATAAAGTTTCTAAAATATCGTATTTTTCGATGCAAATCTATGTGTTTACTTTATTGTGAAATAGCGGGGTGTCACAGTTTTAGTTGTTTGGGTAGTCCGCAATTTTGTGAAAGACCTCACTTGCCTTGCGAGGTTTGCTTTTCTCTCATGAGCATAACTACGTGATTTGAAAGGGAGTATAATGCGCTAATACCCATTCGGCTTAGGATTTAGAATTATTGTAAGCGTTGCTTATATTGTGTATTACGCTTACCTAATAAGGGTCTAGCTTTTTGCTAAGTGTTGAACATGGTTCGGTTTACTCAAGGACGAGTAAAGGTTTAGTGTGGGGAGAATTTATAACCACATTATTTGCACAATTTTTGTGATAATAATTGTGTCATTTATTCCATATACTTATGTGCATTATGTTAGAATCATGTTTAAATGCTTTAAATATGTTAAACCCGTCTTCCGGGTGCGTGGTTTGGTATTTTTGTCTCTTGGCGTTTTTTAGGAGCAATATGGACTCAACATGCCCACAACTTGGAGTGAGGAAGGCTCACAGACCAACCAAAAAACCCATGATTCAACAAAGGAAGGAAAAAAGGTGAAAAATGTGGCAAAAAGCTCTGTGGTGTGTTGCTCTAATGTACCGTGCGGAACGAGCTACTGAAGGCTAAGCCGTGCGGTTCTAACCGTGCGCAACGCAATTAAACTCTTCCAGGAAATGTGGGACCCTGCGGATCCCACCGTGTGTTCCTCTACTTGGCCGTGCGCAACTCCAGATTTGGGCGCAGCTTATCCGTCCCTTAAACGACCTCGTTTTGCGTGTTTTTGCCTCTTGAATAAATAACCCAAACATGAAAAATTTATATATTCAACTTCATATTTAGCATTTTAGAGGGAGAAACTCAACTACTCCCTTTCTAATTGGATCCATTGTTCATCTATTTTTAAGATTCAAGCTTTATTCTTCTTTCTAGTTTTCTCTTGTTCTTCTTTGTTCCTCATCGTTGTTATTATTTTATCTCCCTTTCTTTACTTTGTTTCTTTCTTTCCTTTTATTTACTTAAAGTTTGAATTTTTGAGTTAGCTTGTTCATAAAGGTTCTACCTTTATGCTTAGTTGTTGTTGAATCTTAGTGTTTATTGTTCGCCCCTTCTATTAATTTAGTTATTGCATGATACTTAGTAAAAATCACATCTTTAGAATGTTGAATGTTAAAGCTTTCACCTTTATAAATTGTTTATGTATTGTTGATATGAGTAGTGAGTAATCCCCCTTTTTAGGGTTCGATTAGGTCTAAATAATGGGTTTAATTCGGTAGTTAGTTCATCTGGCAAGTTGTGATTTGTGGGTAATTGTTTTTGGTAGATTAATGTATAATTTGACCCTTGTTTGACCTTACTCCTTTTAATTAGCTATGAATGGGAGTTAGGCTAGTTAGAGTGGTCTTAGGTGGGCTTGGGTATTTCCTCTAATTGGGTCATTCATGAGAGTTAGACCCTCCTAAAGAGGCTTTACCATTCGGCTATGAGATTTCATCCATGGGAGTGGGAATGACCGTAGTCGGGACCGAAAACGTTAAGCCGTATTGCCTTGGATTCGATTTTGGGTTATCAATGGAAGTAGGACCTAAGATTGACCCAAGAGGCTATCTAAAATCGGGATGGTTAGGTGGTTAGATTAAATATCGTTGTCTCACCTAAACCCATAACCCATTACTTGTTGAAAAACCGATTACCCGCTTAACCTGTGACATAAGACTTGATCAAACCCTAGTTCCCTAAATCTTGATTTAATCCCGTTTTATCCATAGCTTATTTTTTTAGTTCGCAAAGAAATTTTACTTATTGCATTTAGTTATCTCTAGTTAAAATCAAATTCCCATTTCATCGACTTAGCTAGTACCCCTTGAAATCGACTAGTACTCAATTTGCTCTCCGTGGAAATCGACCCTCAAGTGTTACAACTTTGGTCGTACACTTGCGGTTTAAAACCACGTCACGGGGGTGGCCATATGGTGTTGAAATTGGAAATGTCTACAGCTTACGATAGTATCGGGTGGTGTCTCTTGGAGGTTGTTTTGCATTCAACGGGGTTTGATCTTGGATGGGTTAATCGCCTCATAGAGTGCGTAACCGCTGTAACAACCCGAAAAGTACCCAATTTTTCTAGAAAAATATCTTGCGGATACTTTTCAGTAAACTTAAGTTTTAAAATAGAATTTATTGTTTCAAGTTGAATTTTGAACTTCCGAGTTCGTATTTGGAATTTCTGCGAGATTCCATGAGAATCCCGTTTTTAAGTCAACTTTGACTTTCGTTGACTTTTTCCGACTCGCCTTGTAATTTTAAAGACCGAAATTTTATTTAAAAAAATAATATTTTTAATTTATTTTTATTAAGATTTATGTGAATTTATGATAATTTAATATAATTATTTTGAATTTATTTGGAATTAAAGAATAACTTTTACGGTTTAATCCCGAACATCAGTTAACTATTCCCGAGTCATCTTAAATCCCGAAACAAACCCGAAACCCGACTTTGGCATGAGTCACACACCCCATGTCATCTTTTTCCACTCACTTTGGATATTTTAATTAATATGATTAAACTAATAATAATATCTAAGATATTTATTAACTTTATCGATCCGTCAACGAAAATTACGCAAATCGCTCAAAATCTGACCCGGTTTCTCTCATTTCTCACGGCTCCTTTGCCCTCTAATAGGACTAGATATTTTCCTTTCTTTTGATTACAATAACATAATATCCAATTAATATCTAGATATTTTATTAAACTATTATTAAATCTAATTATATCTAATTAATTACTTTAATATAATTATAAAACCCGAGTCAATCCCGTAACAACAATTTCAAAACCCGACTCCATACTTCCTCTATATTTACACGGCTCCTCTCCCACCATTACCCACTAACTATCTTTTCATTTTACACTAAATCAACTTAAGATCTAATTATACTTTCTTTAATCGTTCTTCATCGTTCTTCGTCGTTCTTCGTCGTTCTTGAGCAAAATCGTCACAAAACCTTCATTTCTTATTCAAATCCTTCCTAACTTATATTTCTAGAATCTCCTCTTCGCTCTCCATCTTCAAGTACGGTTTATTTTCAATTCCGACAAAATCGTTTTCAACACTTTAATTGTGGAAAATCAAGTTTTAATTCTAACAATATTATTCTTGTCATTTCTTATAGGGGAGGATTTTGAAGACGAGTTTGGTGACTCGTATATTTTGGGTGAAGATTAGTAGACGGGTTTATACTTCTTATTTTTTTGGTGCTAATTGATTT
>JAIUZE010047729.1:0-33155 GCA_022085475.1 Heliosperma pusillum | reverse complement strand
TATTACTTTATACGTGCGAGGTTATAGTATCATCAACTATAACTCTCTTCTATCACGGGTTAGTCCTCTATAACAAATTCACCGAGGGGTCGACTCCACGGTACAAACCGCCATGTCACCACAACGAGTCTTGTTATAGTACACCGCACCATAACGTCACTTTCAAAGTTATAACTCAAATAGGTATAATTAGGGTAACTTACATGCAAAGTTATAACAACTTCAGCTATAACCTCAATGATGTAAACCAAAACCCTAATTTCTCAACATAAGCAAACCCTAGCCTCTCCCACAAGGAGGAGCCAAAACCCTAGGCCACGGCCAACCCTAGGGGCCGCGCCTCCAAAACGACGCTAGGGTTCGCGATTTGAACCCTAGTTCGCGCACCAAATAAATAATTGAAAATAGAATCACAACATAAATATTAAATGCAATTAAACATGTGAATCATAAGCATAAATAACCACACAAACAATTAATCATACAATCAATCATTATATCATGTTAATAATTCACTTTCTATAAACATAATTAAAGGAAAACACCTAGTTACCTTTTTAGCGTAAAATCTACGATAAATCCTCTTCTAGAATATAACAATCTTCCTCCGGATTGTCCACAAAGCCTTCACCATCATCATCAACACGTGCCAACAATAATAATGATCCTAATTAATAATCTAGCGCATAAAACTACGAAAAAGATGGAAATAAAATATAAAACTTACAACGATTGAAGAATAGATTGGCTAGGATCGATCTAGGAACGAAGATGAATGATTAATGATGAAGAAATATGGAAGGAGGGGCACGAAACCCTAGGCAATGGGCTGCCACCACACGGCACAAAGGAGAGGAAGAGAGGAGAGAATTAGGTTTAGGGTTTTCAAATAAAAGAAAGGGAATGAGGCTAGGTTTAGCTTGATATTTATAGAGAAGCTAATGGGCACTAGGGTTTATTTAGAAAATAGGCCCAATAAGAAATAATAAGGAGGATTTGGCCCAACAATGAAGTTATACTAACATTAGGTATAACTTTGACTAATAAAATGAGGATTTCCGAGAAATAATTAATTAATCCGAATAAAATAAATAGCGGAAATTCTAGGGTGTTACAGAGTGTCAAATTGTGTGTGTGTCTGTATCCGCATATCATAATAGCAGTGTAATGGGATGGGAGGGCATGTGGTCTTGTATGTAAGATTTCCGCTATGGTTGTCTAAGTAGTAGTTCCTAAGTTCCTAAATGCAAATCTGTTCGGTAAAATAAAGTATCAGTGCTTTACATTTGTATTAACTATGTCGTTCCTAAGTTATTTAAAAAAAATCAGAAAGAAAGTTATTTAAAAAAATAACAGAAACTAAAAGGAAGATATATAGTTATTTAAATTAAAAAAAAAAACAAATATATAAGCTAATACCTCACATTATAAACCACCTCAGGATCGGGGACGTTTTTTGCCCGACATAGTTTCTTCGTTAACCCAAATACCTTCACCATGATCATCACGCATATAGATGCTTTCAATGTTATCATGATCAGTGTCAACATCGTCGAAATAAGATACAGTGGTAGAGTGATCCATTCCCTCAAATACGACATCCTGATCATTATCCCCACCATTATCGGGTGCACCATGTCTACTCCTTATAAATAGTATAACAGGCCACTTCTTATCCATGGGATCGGTGACACAGAACACTTGTTTAGCTTGGGATGCCATTATGAAAGGATCATCCTTATTATTGCCAACGTTATCCAAATTGACCAACGTAAATCCCATTTTATCCTTTCGAACACAATTGTTGTTGTTATCAACCTAGTTACATCTAAACAGAGGTATTGTAAAGTCAATGTAATCTAATACCAATATTTCTTGAATAACACCATAATAAAGGCATTTTCCACAAATAGGTTTTTTATCTTTTGAAGTAGCAAAGTGCATTGCCTCAAATTCAGAACTCACACCACTATTTTGCATTGTGCTCAACTCATCTTGCTCGCGGGTGTAAAAAGTATATCCATTAATAGCAAAACTGCTGAAAAAAGTGGCCCTGTCATTTGGACCTAAACCAAGACGTAGTAACCTAGGAGAGATATCATCACCATAAAACTTCTTATACTCCAAGAAAATATTCCTAAACCACTCTCCAAACTTCTTCTTATGCTCGTTTGCAATCCACATCTCGCTCTTGTTTGGGTGATCGTATTTGAGCTCATCTTTGTGTTGTTGAATATATGATTGCACCTCATCTTCGTTGTTTACACATACGTATGTGCTAAATGCAACATGTCACATGTTACAATTTTTTCAACCCGGCCCCTAATACCTTTTCCGGTCATCCACTCACTATGACGATTCTTTGGAACGCCAATTAACTCCTCGGGGGAGAGATGAGCGTTACAATATGCAAGAGCTTCGTCTAAAATAGCGCGTTTAGCAATACAACCTTCTGGACGATACCGATTAGATGTATAGTCCTTGTACACTTTCATCAATCTTTCGAAAGGATACTGGTATCTCAAGTATACGGGCCCAAGGTACAAAATCTCCCTAACCAAGTAAGTGGTCAGGTGAATCATAATAGTGAAGAAAGAGGGTGGAAAATACATTTCAAAATGACAAAGAGAGGTGACAACGAGGTCCTGCAATGAATCTGCATCATCGGGATTGATGACTTTATCGCATATGGACTGGAAGAAGAGACAGAATCTAGTAATAGCATATCGTACCTTTTCAGGCAAAATGGAACGAATAGCAGCATATAGTAATTGTTGCATGAAAGTGTATGACAATCATGTGACTTTAACCCGGTGAGTTTTAGGTCTTGCATCGACACAAGGCTTTTGATGTTCAACGAATAACCATGTGGCACTTTAATTCCATTCAGGCATGCACATAACTCTTTTTTCTCATTCCGTGAAAGGGTATAAGCTGCTGGCGGTAAAAATGTACCATTACCTTTCTTCTGTGGTGCCAACTCTAGCCTAATACCCATCATTTGCATATCTTCCCTAGCGGCGGCGTTATCCTTTGTTTTACCGGGAACATTCAGGAGGGTATTGATAAGATTATCACAGACATTTTTCTCAATGTGCATGAAATCGAGGCAATGCCTGACCTCCAGGTCAGGCTAATATGGAAGTTTATCAAAAAATATGGATCTTTTCTTATACCCACGAGTAGACAATTTATTAGAGCCGTTCTTCTTCCCATATTTTATCTCATTATGCTTTACTTTATGATAAACTTCATGCCCACTCAAAATTCTAGGAGGTTGACGAAGTTCTTGACTTCCAATAAATGCTTTCTGCTGCTTGCGATAACAATGGTTAGGATCCAAGCCCCTCCTATTTCCCAAATACACATACTTATGAGAACACTTCAAGTATTCAGACTCGATATCCTCCCCACACAATGGACAAGCCTCTTTCCCATGCACAGTATGCCCAGAAAGGTCGCCATAAGCCGGATAGTCGGATATTGTACACAATAACATCGCTCTCAAATTGAAAGTTTCATTCTTATATGCATCAAGTACTTCTATCCCACTATCCCACAAAATTCGTTAATCATCTAAAAGAGGTTCCAAATAGACATCTATATTATTTCCAGGTTGTTTAGGGCCGGAAATTAACACAACAACATCAAATACTTTCTTTTCATGCACACATATAGAGGTAAGTTATATATAGCCAACACTACTGGTCAAGTACTATGTTCGGTACTCATGTTTCCATGTGGGCTCATTCCATCAGTCGACAGCGCTAGACGTAAGTTTCTAGCTTCATTGACGAACTCGGGATACTTAGCGTCGAACGATTTCCATTGCATACCATCTGCCGGGTGTCTTAGCTTCTCATCATTTATTCTTCCAGTTTCATGCCAAGTTAATATTTTAGAATCATTCCTATTCGGAAACATCCTTATGAATCTTGGTATCACTGGAAAATACCACAACACCTTAGCCGGGATCCCTTCCTTATCCTTATAACGCCACACAAAACAAAACGGACAATTGGTTAAGTTTTGATATAATTTTCGATAAAATACGCAGTCATTTGGACATGCATGTATTTTCTTATATTTCATAGCCACTCCTCTAATTAGTTTTTTAGCCTCATATGTCTTAAGGGGAATAACATTACCATCTGGAAGCATGTCGTTTATCAAGGCTAATAAACTAGTGAAACACGTGTCACTCACCCCATTTTCCCCTTGATATTATACAACTTTACCACAGCCGGCATTTTTGTGTACTTAGAACCAGGGTACAGAGGCGCTTCAGACTCACACAACTTCTCATACATGTTGTCAAGGTCATCCAAATTAACATTGTCATCTTCAAAAGCATTTGATTCATCATCTTTTTCGTCATTATCTGTAGACCCAACATTCAACTTGTCTGCTTCCAACTCAACATACTCGGCAAACTTGGGATCATCAGTTAGCCTTTCGTATACCTCAAGATCATTTTCTTCAAAACTATTCTCTTCCTCTCATGATTCCCCATGAAAAATCCAACGGGTATAGGATCGACTAAAACTATACTTTTCTAGGTGAATTTTAACGTCTGGAATAGCCATATACCTAATATTACCACATCTTTCACAAAGGCATGGAATACTATAAGAACCATTCAAATTGTTCGCAACGACTTCATAAAATTCAGCTAAACCATCCTTATAGTTTGGGTCACTCATATTCGCAGCATTCATCCAAGTTCGAGTCATTTATCTACATTCGTAATATATATAGTAAGCCAACTAATTCAGAAAATCCAACTAATTAAAACTAATTCAATAATAAGCCAACTAATTCAGAAAATGCAATATATATATATACGGCAACTAATTCACAAATAAACGAAATTCAGGAAATCAATAAAGCAAAATTAGAATTGAACAATTCAGCAAAATTGTAAGCCAACTAATTCACAAATTCAATAATAAACGACATTCACGAAATCCACAATAATTAGAATTGAACAATCTAGCTAGAAAATCTTAATAAGAAATAGTTAATAAAAATAATATCTGATTAATAAGAATAGCAGACGGTGACAACAGTGACGGGGATGATGACAGAGAGACGATCAGGGAGTATGTCTTAGTGTTTGTGGTTTTGTGTTGCAGTATGATCACTTTGTGTTTTTGTTTTTGTGTTGCAGTACAGTATTATTAGTGTTGTGTGTATTTTTCATCTTTATTAACAAATATTGACAACGGTTATTATACATAGTAAACTGTTGTTATTAGTTTATATATTTACAACGGTTAAAAAAGTTCTAAACGTTGTTAAAACTAATAACAACGTACAACAAAATAAAACCGTTGTTATTAGTTTACTCCAAATTTTGCGCCAAATTAATAACACATTATAACAACGGGTTTGTTGGTGACCGTTGTTATTACTTTACACTAATTTTGCGCCAAATTAATAACAACGGATATAGAGTAAACTGTTGTTATTAGTTTATATATTTACAACGGTTATTTTAGTTTGACCCGTTGTTAAAACTAATAACAACGGACAAAAAAATAATACCGTTGTTATTAGTTTTAATAAAATTCCGCGGAAAAATAATAATCCATTCGACAACGGTTTTTCTTAATTTTCGTGAATAAGCGTTGTTGATGGGGCGTTGTTATTGCCTGAATTTGTAGTAGTGGGCCTTTGCCTTTATTTCTTCCTTGATGGCCCTCAAAGAAGTCTCGGCCCATAAAGCATCATCATAGAGATCAGCGAAAGTTATGGAAATTCTTCTCACTATGCTCTCCAAGGTAGCACTTAGCTTTTTGCGGTAGAAGAATACTCAATCTCCACCATCCTTCACTAGCCTAGGGGCAAAGTGAGCAAGTTTGTTGAATTGAGTAGTGAACTCTTGGACGAACATTCCGCTTTGTTTGAGATAAATGAACTCCCTTAGCCTTTGTTGTTTGAGCTCCTTGGGATAGAAGTGATGTTCTAATAGAGTCTTGAAACGTTCCCAACCAAAGTTTGCCTCTTGAGTGGCAACCGTAGTTGTGATAGTCCACCAATGGTCGGCTTACTTCACATGAAAGTGTGAGGCAATCCAAACTTTGTCACCCTCTTGGACTAGAAGAGATCGGATTGCTTTTCCATTTCATGGTACCACTCCGAAAGCTCGGTTGGGTCTACCTCCTCACATAGGTCTTAGCCTTGCTTATTGTTATTTGACTAGAAATCCATGTCTAGCTTCCATGGTGATCTTCACCGGGCACTTGAACGGGAACGACATTCGCATGCTCTTGTTGGTTGCGCATCAATTGAGTAAGGGCCTCAAAGATTGCGTTGTCGACTAAGCGTGGTATCACCATCTTCTCAAAACAACAATTCAAATAAGGTTAGTACTTAACATATAGCTTATACAAGAAGACTACCAACTTAGGTCCTTAGTTTCTACCCTTCTCTCATTTATTATTATAGATCAAGTAATATTTAAGGTTGGAGTTTTCACGTGTGTGCGTCGGGATATTTTAAGCTATGATACCAACTTTGACAACCCTCGAATAAACGGAAAGTAAATCAAACATATCATGTAAATTAGTAGCGGAAATACGGGATTTTTAAAAATTTTACATGAAAGATATAGTACGAGGAATCGTCAAGCAAACCAACAATAAAAAAAGTAGCTACAATGGGGAAACATAGTCTCTCAAAACAAATATGAGTCTAGAAAACTAGAGTCTAAGCCTAAGGTAAAACGTCGAAACTCAACGCCCGCTAGCTCACGCAGTCTTCACCTCAAAAATGCACCAACTAATACCTATTCATTCATGAAACATGAATGACACAGTCAGTGGGGATTAACTTAGGGTTCTCCCAGCCATATCACATCAAAACAAACATAATTGGAGCATATAAACATACATCATCATGCATTTATAGACATCATGCAGATATAAAGATAACATTACATATTAGCGACATAAATAAGTGAGTATCAACAATATCATCATCATATAACCACGACATAGGGAAGACACGCCTTGGCAACTATAGGACTACTAGTGGTTTACATCTCACCCTTAACAATGATATAATGGAGAAGGCTGGGGACGGAACAATCGTCCAATACAAGCATTCGATAGTTTAATCAAAAGCAATCATCACAATGTCATAACCATCCTATATATAAGGCAAACACACTCTCACGCTAAGTGAAACGCACTAACATCTGCACTATGCATGACAAGACGACCCTAGACTCTAATTTTCTCGGTAGGACGACGATAATATAATACGGTCCTACTCTAAATATGGCCATACTCTCGGGATATGGACGTTTCCTGATTCGAGATGTGGTATGGCGTTCCACATCCAAGACTCGGTTGTCAGAACATAAGCCGAGTACCTTAAATCCGGCAAGGGCAGCTAACGGAAGAGGCAGAAAGAAAATGAGTATACCAAATCCGGCAAGGAAAGCTAACG
This sequence comes from Heliosperma pusillum, assembly GCA_022085475.1. Taxonomy (NCBI): domain Eukaryota; kingdom Viridiplantae; phylum Streptophyta; class Magnoliopsida; order Caryophyllales; family Caryophyllaceae; genus Heliosperma; species Heliosperma pusillum. Next base: position 25,700 of record JAIUZE010047729.1, on the reverse strand, counting down.
GAGAGGTTGTCACATAACCTTTAAGCAAGCACACTACATACAAAGACACCACTTGCAAGGATACACCATTTGACAGTCGGGTCGATTAACGGTATGCGTTCGCCTCTTAACAACGTCGCCATATCCCCACTAACATATCATAGAATGTACCTCTGTCGCTCCGACATAAAGTCTAACGAGTATAAGGGTACAAGCTGGAAATAAGTGTTATATATCATCCAACAAACAAGGCTCAACGAACTACTCAAGGTATACAAGACTCAAATGAGTTAACTATCCAAAACTGTCACTAAGCATGTTAATAAGGCATGTGAAGAACTATATAGTTCGTACATAATATTCTATATATGTCATTTCATAAGATTATAACGTAAAAAAATCGTAAAAACCGTTACATACGAAGACATGTACTGAGAAAAGATAAGAAAATGAACTACAAGGGGTCCTCAGCCGGTCAGGCCACCGGCGGCCGGCTGGCCGACCGAGCGAGCCATATTCAAAAACTTAAAAATAGGACACAAGCGCTTCTCAGCCGGTCTGCTGACCGATGGCCGGCCGGCCGGCTGGGGACCAAGGGCAACATCGAAAATTCTCAAAAAGCTTAAGGGGCGTCCCAGCCAGTTGGCCGGGTAAGACATGTGTCACACTTTGAAAATTTTACAAGAGATATAGGGGATCCGGCCGGCTGGGGCACAAACTCACAACCAAAAACTCATCCAGCTTACAGAGGACTCCTAGCCGGCTGGGACACACCTTCAACATCGAAAAGCCAACAAAACTTCAACAACATACATGGGCTTCCCAGCCGGTTGGCCGGCCTGGGCCCTCTATACTGAAATCGACATGAAATTCTTATCTTGAAGTGTAGGAAAATAAGGACTTACCTTATGCGGAAGCGATCGGATCGTTGTGTTCGCTAACTGCCCACTACCATATATCGTACCTCCGGCGGCTACTAGAGTCCCGGAATATGTCCACGCCCCAAATCTCAAGTCCCATATTGATGGTGGACTTAGCCTCTAGAGATGTATCTTTTGCGTGTGTATTGTATGTGTCTATTAGTTAGTCATCTCATTAGCCTTTTCCTTCTCCTTATAATCTCTCCACATAGAAGTTACAAGGGAGATGAAAAGCTTATTTAATCACATACTAAATGTGATTGATTAACTTATTAAAAGAGTAATTCAATACATGATTAATATGTATTGAATAGTAACCTCCACCTTAATGTGGCCGTTACAAACATAAAATTCAATACTCCCACTCGGCCACACAACCGAGTGAACACTGCTCCCACTTGGCCACTCAACCAAGGGATTACAACACTTGATCACAAAGTCAAGATAAATTTTCACTCTATCATGGAGATAGAGAAAAGTCATTAACTTGATTACACTACCAAGTTTATCATAACACAATACTCTATAACAATCTCTAATGCTTCATACGAGAAATGGGGTGTGCGACCAAACGTAACAAAGTAATGTTATATTAAGTTACCATCAAAACTAACATAACACTTTCACATTATCAATACCCCAAATCATTCAAAACATCACCGTTAGCATATACAGTCCCTATATGCTTTCATAATCATTTAGTTATATACACAATATAACCCCTGGCCAGGAAATTATGGTGAAGTTGAATTGATCATTCCTTAAACACTAATAATAATCCATCGCAACTTAACTGCTTTCCTAACATGATCCATTGAACCTTAATCTTTTGGGTCCTTAGAATTCATATTAAAGTAGCAACATCAAGAATTAACTTCATATCATAGCTCCAAGTCAAAGGGCATCAAACAAAAGTGGACAACACAGTCCATAGGATCACACAGTGACAAAGTAGGGAATTATTTTTCACTTCTAACGGTCGACTTATAAACACACATAGTATGATATATGTGTCACAACATAGCTCCCACTACGATGGGCATATCACGCTTCCATGTCGTGCGAATCTTAAGTCTAGATACTACTCAAGTATCTAACCCAAGCCACCAAATTGATATACTAAATATCCAACCTGACACTTGTGATTCGGTTCAAAGCTTTAGTACGAAAATAGGGTGTCTTTTCATATTTCGACTACAAAAGTCTCATCTTAGACTTACTAAGGCGACTGTATATATAACGAGTCAATATCTTTTTCATACAACTCATGTACAAAGATAATCCTCAACACTCACTAAGTGTTAAGTGACTCAGTCTCATCTTGCCCACTCCACAAGTGTCAAGGCGATTACCTGTGTGACTAGGCAATCTAAAAGCTTGGTGATATCTTATGTGCCTCATCATGCAACAAATGCATATGAACATTTCTAAAAGAAACAAAATTCTCATCCTAAAATGTTCATCATCAAACACATCCACAACTCAACAAGATTAAAATTTAAGTTGACTCTTTTGCACAATTAGTTCAACAAATAAACTAATTAAGAACACATCAAAATAAAAACGTCAACAATCTTGTTAGTTAATCTTACTTGATGACAACTCTTAGTTCCACACAAGAACTAATCTACTATTACCACAAAGGCAGAGTAAAATTTACTTGATTACATATCATTGTGCATGTAGTAGATTGATTAAGTAACAAATTACTTATCAATCACAAAATTGACGTTCAACCATGTACTAAACAAGGTACACATCAAAATACCAACTACAATATAACTAGAAACAATACTCTAATCGAATCTTGCACTTGATTATAGGTTTAGACATAAACCACAATATTATTTTCTTCTAAATACCAATATGTCACCAATTAACAAAGAGATACTTATTCTCCTATATAATTTGGACATAACCACATTAATTCTACCATTCCAACTAAATCATCACACAAATAATTTATGAAACTTGAAATAAATATGGAAGACCGCTAACACATGGACAATCTTAAGAGATACAAAATTTTATCATCTTAATCATTTGAGAAAAACTCAACTGATTGATCCATGTATAATTTTTCTCGAGAAACATGATTTGAGAAAATATTCTTTACATCCATTTGAAAACAAAATCCAAATAGATGACCAAAGTTAGAAGAAAACGGAACAAAACCTACCATTTGAGAACATATCTCAAAATTGTCTTAAACCTTATTATCATAACCACATTGCAACAATGTCTATCTACTCTCATAATAACAATCCATTCTTTATTACTTGGCGAAAAAAAAAAAAACCTCACTTACTTAAAGTGATAGCTTCCACTTACTAAAAGTGGTACAAAAAACCGGAAAGAAGGAAAAACTCCCACTATTCTCCGTAATGAGCAAAACCCCATAAGAACCGATCTTATGCTAATCCATATAACTTGACATACAAGTTAATATTTGCTCATTAGTAGACAAACTCTCATCTTTACCTCAAATCATGGAACTACTCCATTTTCTGAACATAAAGATAAGTTAAACTATCATTGGTGTCTCAATAAGTTTACATATTCTCCCACTCACCATAAGATAGTTTTTGCATTGTAACGAATACAAGACAAATGTCTACTAATCTTCGCCAACACTTGGAAACATATCCAAGTGAATAAATATTGTGGGTCACCTAAACACAAAGTTTGACAAATGTTGAGGCATGAATGACCAATCTATTACCCAAAACTTATTTGGCAAGCAAAATTTCCTCAAAACATATTTAAGGAATCCTCCTTTAAATAAAAAAAATTGATCAGCGCCATCCTTCACTCAACCATATCAAGTGATAATGTACAATTCCTCAATTAAAACAACATCTTGTCATAATGTTGGAATCGTAAGATCAACGCACATAAATTTCCTCTTTCGCACTTTGAACATATCAAAGAGTTATTCACAACCAACACATAAACTAAGAGTTCTTATTCTAAGTTCGAAGTCGATTTTCACCTTTATCATAAAATGTTTGAACATATCAAACACTTTACAAAATGACAAAATAATGATTACACGGTCATAAGGCGTGAATCATCTCAAATGAAGAAGGAAAAACATATGGTCTCATGATACTCTTAACATTTAACTACCCACAAAGAAAATAAAAGATTGAAATATAAAAGTTAAAAGACAATGAACAAATGGAAAAATATATGTAATCAAGCAGAAGAATAAAAGTTATGCGGTGAACATAAATATTATGACCAAACACATAGCCATAACAAACTATTAACAAGAGGTTAAATAAAAAACCGTGATTTTCAATAAACTAATTACTGAAAATAATCCTGCACCCTAAGTGCATAGAGAGTTACACATCAAAGTAGCACAAAGCCTATTTGAAATATAGTTTAGCATAGCTAAAGGTAAATAATCTATCGACAAACAATGGATTAAACAATTACGAGTTATAAAAATTCCCACTATGTTTCTAAATCCACAAAGGACAAGAATTAACATTAGATGCAAGAAACACACATATAACTCGAATTAATGATCAGAATAATTTTATTTGCCCCGAAACAAACATGAACCAAATTAATATTATCTCCATATTACTCTCTTGTCGACACTAAGTCAAACATATTAAACAATACCACATATTTGTTCTCAATAGTAAGAAAAAAACACAGACCATTAATGATTGTATCGGGAGACATTAGTGCCAAGAGGCACTCTTTCCCGTCTCGATAAGTTTTGAGACTTTAATTAAGGATTGAGTGTATTACTAACAACGAAACATAAAAAGTTTTCCATTTTTCCTAATCCCATAATTGGATGGCAAACAAATCACCATGGAAAAAATAACTCCTTACGTCAGTCAATCCCGTATTTAAAAGGTATATCATCTCACGTAAGATAAACATAACTGTGATAGTCCTTTAAACACTTTCGGAACAAAACACATAGTCTTGTGCACTATGTCAAAACGAAATTGACTTATACTTAGTCTCATGCTACATAAGCTGTAAGACATGTCTCAAAACCACTTAATAGGTCTACGTACAAAATAACACAATTTTGCATGCATCAAGCTTACTATATTTGAACAAATACTGTACAAGACACAGATTTTCATAATCCTACTCATTAGTAAGATATTCAACCTCGATAATAGTGATCACAATTTCTCAAAATCGTGATTATTAATAAGATACTAAATCTTATCACGCTAGTCATTCAAGTTCAAACCGCTTTACCAATGGTGAACAAATCACCAAAAAACAAAAACTTGTTGTCATACACAAGTATATGGATTAAGGCAAAATTCGCAATTAAATTATTAAAACTCCTTCATTTATATTGTTCGTTCGAAAATTTCGCTAAGCTCATAATCATCACAAACGCAATAAACAAGAAATTTCAACAATGTAATTTTTTAATTCTCTTAAGATTAAATGAAACGAATTCATTAACCCTCTATAATCCGCTAAACAAATTAGCTACTACCCTTGTAACATGGCTAAACAAATTAGCACAAATAATAATATCACTTAGATATTACACTAACTCTGTGTAAAATGAATTTACACGACTTTAATTGTATTAAAAATACCTTGATCATAACATATATGATAGTTTTAATTTGATACATAACTAATATGTATTCAATTCTCAATCACAAAGATTTCCCGTCTCTCATGTAAAAACTAATTTTACATATTATTTTATATCACTAAGATATAAATCATTTATATATTGCAACTTAACATAAAATAATATATTACTCAGATATAATGGAGTCTCTTATGTAAAACTAATTTACATGTACAAGTATATCACAAAAATATACATCATTTATGTAAAAACAAAATTACATAATCTAATAATTTAATATATCACAAATATACTCCGTATAAGTGATCTTGTAAAACATATTTACAAGAAATGTCATATCACAAAAATATGAGTCCTTTTGTAAGACAAATTTACAAAAATTATTATATCACTAAGATATAGGTTTTGTATGTAAGTCATAAAATCTCATGGACAACAAATGTCGATAAGATATTTATTTCTACGTAATACTAAATTATATAATTTTTCCCAAGATAAAATAAACGAAACGTATTCGTAGTTTAAACTTTATCTTATATAACACACTATACATATAATTATGAGTAGCATATACTAAATCAAAACACGGAGTCTAACTTTAGTATTTCTTATACCCATAAATTTGCTAGTCAATTGCTCAAAAAATAAATATCACTAAGACATTCAAAATTTACATACAAGAACAAATTTACGTAACTATAAAATATCACTCAAATATTTATCATTTACACATAAAATAAAACTTATGAGACATACTCATAAAATTAAAAATATGATTAAAATCACTAAGATAAAAATTATACATATAAAACATATTTATATGATCTATAAACAAGACGCATATGAAACAAATTCATTGTAATGACAAAATTGCTAAACTAATTAGCATGTCAAAAAATTATCACAAAGATAATAAAACTCTTAAAAAAAAATAAGAGAGCTTGACATAGAAAACAAAACTCAATCCAAACAACCCAATAAGAGGATTTTTGGAACATAATCCAAAACAAGCTTTCACCACTCCTACCATGAGTTCACAACCCATCACCCATACAAGCATACTCCACGCTGCACACAACATTATTTCAGTTTCCACGTCCTCAAACTGAACTTTCCCATTTCCTCTTTACCTGTTCATCTCAATTCTGTTTGTTCACGGCTTAAATCCGTCCTAAACAAATTACCATGGCCGATAAATAACTTTGATGAGCAGGACCAATGAAGGAGCGTGACATACACAACACCTACGTTGGCTGATGACAAGACATGACATCCATTCGATTGAGATGGTCAATCAACGACGATCCTAACCGAACCTTATCAACGCCGCTTGACGAGCCCACATTATCTCCGCATCGTCAATTTTCACGACCCTTGTAAAATCATTTTTACATAAATCGAATGATGAAACAAAGGAAAACACAGCCACTAAGGCTATTAAAACCAACGGTACACGATATCTCCATATAGTCTTAAGCCACCGTTACGGATATACTGTAGGAAATGGGTAGTCTTGGACTAGCCACACAGGCCAAAACTGATGGCGTGAATGAGCATTTTACCGTCCGCAAAGAAGGTATTTTACATCACAATCAGCCACGAAGGTCGGGTGTATGAGACAGAACAGCAAAGGCAGACAAAAACATCACAAAGATCAATCATTATCGCATGATAATAATTATGATTAAATGATAAAACAGAAATGGAGTATATGAGCGATGAGCCATTGTCCAGGCGAAAAAAAAACATTGAGCATTAACAATAAATTAGGCTGATTATACATGAATCTATCATGCTAAATTATTTCTATGCACACACAGTGCACAGGGAGACAACTCTATCATGGGGAATTAATTATTAGTTTATAATGTCGAACAAATCTATTCCGTGTTATCCAATGCAACTGATGAATTACCTCTACAAACTAATTGTATAATCAACAAGCTAAGCACGAGCGGAAACAAACGGCATGAAATGAGGGACAGTAGCAAAACACATTTGCTCTGATACCACTGTAGGAAAATAAGGACTTACCTTATGCGGAAGCGATCGGATCGTTGTGTTCGCTAACTGCCCACTACCATATATCGTACCTCCGGCGGCTACTAGAGTCCCGGAATATGTCCACGCCCCAAATCTCAAGTCCCATATTGATGGTGGACTTAGCCTCTAGAGATGTATCTTTTGCGTGTGTATTGTATGTGTCTATTAGTTAGTCATCTCATTAGCCTTTTCCTTCTCCTTATAATCTCTCCACTTAGAAGTTACAAGGGAGATGAAAAGCTTATTTAATCACATACTAAATGTGATTGATTAACTTATTAAAAGAGTAATTCAATACATGATTAATATGTATTGAATAGTAACCTCCACCTTAATGTGGCCGTTACAAACATAAAATTCAATATGAAGCATCTAAACGCAAATCCATTTATCATACCAACATAATCCATCACTAATCGTCATTCCACACGATAAATGGGTAACTCAACAATTAGACGACAAGGAAGCAATTAATTAGACAACAAGGAAGCATTTAATCCATCAATAATGACAATGAAACACATTTACATGGTAAGAAGGGATGTTAGCTTACAAACCACTAATTTCCACCATTATAAGTCAAGGGAATCATAACTCAACAATTCAACATGTAAGAATCATGGTTTCATATAAATAATTAGCAAAGATCTCGTCTTTGTCATAAATACTATCCTTGAACACATAGAAAACACATAAAAATGCAATATCGAGTAAGCCGTCAACATTAACTTTGCTCTTCACTCCTCTAGCGCCTCTTTTATCAAGAAATAATCCCTATCCACTTCCTCTTAGTCTTCTCCACCTACATATTAGAATAAAAAGATGAGAAAAACTCATCTTTGAGAAAGATGGGTAAAAATAAAGATGAGAAAGATTGCATATTTTTTACCTAGAAAGTTAAAGAAGAAGGAAAAGGAAAGAATGGACTAAAAATTAGAGGAATTAGGTAAGAGATGAAAGAGTTATGTAGATTTAAAGTTTGAGAGATTATGGAGCTTTAATGGTGTTTAGGGTTTAAGTGAGAGGGATGAAGGTGATGGATGTTTGCTGAAAAATGAGGAGGAAAGTGAGGCTTATTGGATTTAGTTTTGGTAGTATGAAATTAGAAGGCCCAACATTCAACTTAGAACTTTACCCACTTGGATTTCCGAGTAGATTTTAAATATGGACTCGGAATGGATAGAAAAGACATGGATTCTACGTGAATTATGTGTTATATGAATTGTGATCAAACTTGCAGAATATGCTCCAACTACGATATGGGTTTGATTCCGTCAGAAACGGATACGTCGGCGCCTAAGGATAAGGCTCAACCCCCCTTATGATGAAAACAACAATGTTGTGAGTCGATGACCAGAATCGCAAAAGTGAATGAGGCGTCCAGAACTGTGCTTCAGGTATGTCTCTTTGTCTTATGGCTGGCGAGCTTATATACGCAAGTCTAATGGATTCTAAACGACCCGCGGAATCCTCAAGTCAGTGGACTTGGGATATACTTTGACTTTTGCCTTGTCCAAGCCTCAGTAAAAGTGGGGGCTCTGTAGATAACCGTATCCGTCGATACATACATTTATAGAAATCCCGCCAAACACCGGATGATGATAGTGTTGGAGTAAATGTCCTCCACAATAGTGCATTTATATAATAAATCTCATTTGGAATATACGTGGCATGATTAGAATATTTTGATACTCCACGTCAGTTGATTAACGTAAATCGGTAACGCTCGGCTGACTAGAGTTTGACGTTATTGTCGTATGACGGCGGTGATCAACTAATCCCTTTAGGTCACACCTATAGGATGAGACCCAAATAGAATACTAATTATTTGTATACGATACAGTTTAATTAGGGCATTACATATATTTGATATGTAATTTTAGTTACGAGAGTTGGTTATTGGAAATTGAGTTAGGAACTCATTCCACTTAAGTTTATTAGTCAATCATACGATGACTGACTGAATAAATTTTACGTCTTATCTTAATACGATTAAATAAGATTTAATTTAGTGATTAATCGTTAATTCATTAAATTAGTTGAGGTAATGTATATATTTTGAGGTAAAGGTAATTAGTTAATTATATTTACAAGGAGTTGTAAAATAAATTAACTAAGCATTGTGGAACCCATTATATATTGATATAATGCTAAAATACTACTTAAAAGTTAAGTACATATTATTTATTTATTTGTGTCATATAATTGTTATATGATCAAATTAACACTTAATTATACAAGATAATTAAGCATATGATTAATAAGTATTTGTGGGACAAATATCAAAAATCAAAATGAACCATAATAAGCCACATGTGGCCGGTTATGACATGTGTAGGAAGAAATGATTTTGTTCTTTTCTTCTTACACAATTCTCCTTTTGATGGTGACATTACCTACATGCTTTAATCATACTAACATTTCCTACGCTCCACCTTATTGCATGTGAAGAAAATTAAACAAAATAAGAGGCCTTTTGGACTTGGGTGGTCCGGCCATAGGTGCCATAATGAACAATAGTTGTTCATTTATACACCACTTCATTTTTGCTTATTTTCATTCTCTTTCCAAACTCAACTTCCCTCTAAACTTTCTTATACACTAATATTCTCTACATATTACTAGTGTAGTAATACAATAATATTAGTAGTATTTTGTCGTACTTATTATCTAGTTAATAATAAGGTAAGATTATTTGGGTTTAATCTTGGGTGCAACTAGAAGGAGACCTTCTACTTTGGAGGTTGTTTTATGGAGGATCATCTATTAATTTCATGCTCAAGAACAATAAGAAGGAGTTCTTATTGTGCCCATATTGAACCGAAAATTCCCAATGTAAGGATGTTTTCGTCTTATCTTTTCTTTTATGCTTTTATATTTGCATGCATGATAGCTAGATCCTAAATCATTAAGTTAATGTAATTTAATGAACTAATTAGAGGAGTCTAATTAGAGGTCTAGGACTTTCAGATAGGACAACATATATTTCGTATATGACCTTGTCATTATTTGAGTTTGATTTACGATGTAAAACGAGCGTCGTCGACAATTCATATTTTAAATGAAATTTAAAATGAATTTCCGATTCAAAAAAATTCATTTTTAACTCGTTTTAGAAACCGAGTCTTTCTTTATTTTATTGAAAATGAAATAAGCATTTATTTTAACCCGACTTGAAAGAGTCCATTTTGATTTACTTGAATGTTATCGTCTCATTTTGGTTTTAAAACGATGTTTAAAACGATAGTTTGCGACGGTCTTTTAAAGATAATTTTGAAAGCGATTTGAGCCCGATTTTCAATCCAATTTCGACCCAATATCCACCTCTCCTAGTTCACTTATCAAAGCCCACTACCCACCTTTCTTAGCCTTGAATTTCGAGCCCCAATCATCCTCCAAATCACCCAACAATTAAACTCAACACCCCCTTCACACGGTTCGAACCCACGCACAAAATCAAGCCCAAACCTGACTCAAAAAACTTACCCATTAATCTTAACTCATCTACCCATCTACCTACCCATATTACCTACCTTAACCATCAAGTAAATTCTCCATACAAACCCTAGAGCCACTCAAACAATGCTGCACAACACAACTACCCGAGATCCCCTCCTCTCACCTTCAAACCCTATTTTAACCTATCTAAACTCTCTATATAAACCCACCACCACCTTCAGTAAATAGGCTTTTAGCACTCATACACAATCTAAACATAAGAAACACACGAAAAAACTAAGAAACAAACCCTAAAAACAACCTTAAACACTCGCGCAAAACAGAGCAGCCCGTACTCTGTTTTCGTGTTCCAACCATGACTTCAAAGCCACTGTTCTCCCAACACCGATCACTTATTGAGACATATCATACTAGTATTGATAACTAATCTCTATGTAGTTTTCAAAACATCTTTCCGATCAACGATCCATCAAGTAACGAAGGTTTTATGAGCGATTGAAAATCGCTGTGCAAATCTGACTTTACAAAAACGTGTTCAATTGCAATTTCGCCGATGACGGCCACTCAGTTCATACTTTACTATCGATTACGACACAAGACAACATTCAACTATATATGTATGTTGAGGGTGCAATAATACATCTCTTTCTCTTTCAATTGTCTTTTATTGTTCAATGTTATATGTTTGTTATTAGTTTGTTGTTTTGTTGTAGCTAATTCATTGGATTGCTTTCGTATGTTATGTTATTGTTTTAATTATCTTAGTTCTCCAGTTTATGTCGTTTATTTGTATTTAATTGTATTTAAGCATGATTTAATCGATTTAAATTGATTAAGATGAAATCTTGATTAATTTACTCGTATTTTGAATGTCACAAATTAATTGGAATGAAATTTTGATTAGTTTGTTTAGGTTGTTTCATATATTAGTCGTTTTGATTTAAATTATGAAGTAATTTAAGTTGAATTGAATTAATTAATGACATGTTTGATTGAGATATATTGATAAATTAATGAAATTAATTTATTGTTCATGTTCATGTTGAAAATCATGTTTTAATGTGAGTGATGATTTATTTAGCGTGCTTGGTTGTTCGATTCGATTTTAATTATGAAATAGTTAAATTTGAATTGCATGTTAATTATGTCTTGTAAACTAACTACTAACGTTTGTTAATCTATCTTATGCTAAGAGTAAGAATATCTCTAATCTCCCTCTTTGTTTGCTTATTTATACTAGATAGTTTAAATGAACAATTCACGTGTTAAATAACTTTGACAAAGTTAAATGAATTAAAAGGACATAGAATGAAATTCAAAGGTTAGAGTTTAACTTGCATGGTTGCATTTAGACCTGGCAAAACTGACCCGACCCGAATAACCCGACCCGATAAGGCTGACCCGAGACCCGAAAACGACCCGGAATTGCATGACCCGAGAATGACCCGAAACCCGAATTGACCCGACCCGACCCGAACCTTGATTGACCCGAAAGAGACCCGACCCAAAATAATCCGACACGAAACCACCGACCCACAAACAACCTGATTGGAAATGATCCTAAATGACCCAATTTCTTGTGATTAGGGGTGATAATGAGACGAGACGACCCATATGCAGCTCAAGCTCGGGTTGGTCCAAGCTGGCCCGTGCGAGTTTGCTTGACGCTGGGCTTAATTCGAAAACTAACTTGATCATTTTGACCCTAAAATGGCCTAAATAAATCGGATATGAATTTGAAATGACCTGACCCAAAATGACCCAAGCCCAAAATGGCCCAAACCCGAAGTGACCCAAACCCGAAACTGACCCAAACCCGAACGCGACCCGACCCGACCCGACCCGAAAGATTGAGCAAACCCGAAATGACCCGACCCAAACTGACCCAACCCAAACCCGATCCGTTTGACCCATTTGCCAGGTCTAGTTGCATTGCATATGACAAGTCTTCCAAATAGCCATTCATTTGTTTAGTAGAGACCGTTTAATTACGGGCGGGGTTGGGTGCTTTTTAATGAAGTTAAAATTGTTTTCCTAATACGTAACCTCACACGAATCTTTTATTACTAAATCGGTTTTCTAAATTTCATAAAAATTTAGTGGCGACTCCTTTCAAATGTTAAGGTTTAAAATGTGTTTTTCAAAGACTTTTAAAACTCGCGTTTTTTTTTACCGATTTCCCGTATCCACACGAATCAGTAATTTTGCGGGTGTTACAGATACCTTCCCCCCCGCTCTTCCCGATGCCAACTATCGCCATCCCGCTCCCTCACCCCCAGTCGAAGGCCTTACACTAACCGTCAGAACCGATAGCCACCGCACCGAACTCCCTCGCGTCAACTGCCTAAAGTCGACTACAACTGTGGCGACTATCTGACTCCCTCTAGACTACCGACTGCCCGACTCCAGCCAAAATGCCGATCACCAACAACTAATAATCTGGAGATTTAGAAAATACTCCGTAGGTAGTTTTATTTAGGTTAAATAATCCTAATTTCAATCATGTGTAAACATACCATCGTTATCATCTGGAGAACACACACATAGACGCACCTATAAGAAAAAAAAGGGACTATTCCGTAACACAGCAACACGATCACCATTCACCATAAATCATAATTGATTCAACTTCCATTTCAATAATAACACTTTTCTCTGCGTCAGTAGGATTTAAATCTTTGAGTTTCAGCCAAAGTATGATGCTGTTTGAATTTGTGGGATGTGATCTACTCCTCATCTTCTAGTATTCTACTGGAATTACTTTTGCGATTTCCCACCCTTTTCAAATGGGCAAGGAAGTTTTGATTTTGACTACAATTTTATTGTTTTTCATTACTTTCCATGGTACAACTGCTGAATTCTTGTTTAATTTCCGGAAATTAGCTTCATCTTCACCATCTAAAGATCCCAATGTAACAGTAAGTCTCTCTATCATTTTTTATAAGACTGCATACATCCGACCCCCTTACCTCGCAATTTGCCAATGTTGTTGCTTTTGATTGTGATGGTAAAGTTTGGAACTTTAGAGCTGAGTTTAGCAAGATATTTATATTGGATTTGTTTTAGATTCAAAGCCCACCTTCAGTTCCTGTGGGAAAGAATCCTAAGGAGGATCAATTGGAAAAATTTACTACGCCGCCTGCAAAACCGCCAATTGATACTAAAAACCATGTTGATAGTCCTGTGAAAGAGGTTAAAGAGGATAAAGGGAAAGAAGTTGATATCAATCCTAAGGAGAAAGTAAAAGGGGACAAGAAACCTAGTGAAAGCTGTGGTAGGATGGACAGAAGATGCCAAGATGACAAGTCTATGGTAGCTTGTGTTAAGAGCATTGACAATGGTAATTTCTATGCTTTTTTAGTACTTCTATATATATATGCTGATGTACTATGATTATCTTGTTTTTCTAGTTAAGTTAGTGAGTAATGTTTTTTTACCAGAAAAATAGGATATGTCAGAGCAATTAGTTGCTGGTTGCAGATAGTGCAGTATGGTCATTCACTAAAAGTCGAATGGTTGATGGTTGCATCTGTGTTTTTAGAGCATGAGTCATGGAGGAGAAGTCGATGATTGGTTGCATTTAACAATTTTGGGGGTTGCTGGATGTCTTCAGTTGTTATGTGGGAATTCTGGATGGATAGAACCTGGAAATTAAATTGTTTCTTTGCTAACCTAGTAGGGTCATATTTGTAGAGTAGACCAAAAATTGATTTGACCTAAAGTTTCAGGGTATGTTCGACCAAAGATTTTTCCCACCCGGGTAATAAGAATAAACTGCTTTCCTAAGCTTATTACCTACGAGATCCGGTCTTGCGTTCCCGGTCTTCGTCGCCGCAGTTGCCCTTTTTACTGAGGAAAAGGGGGCAGGGCATCCTGCTACTACGCCGACTAACGGCCTCGATACCGGCCTTTCCAGGATCCAGATCTGCCGGGTCCTGCCTTAAATCCTTAATGAAGAATATTCGCTGGAGGAAGCTCTGAGAGGGAATCTCCTGTTACAGGCCCCAGGATCTCTCCAGTCTTTCTCAAAAAGTTTAGAGCGCAAGTCAAACTCATGATAGGCGAGCAATCATGCGCACATGGTTTAGCGGTTTGCTGTGCTGTGTGATCTTATTCTTCTCCAAGACCCGACGCTTGAAATGAAAGAATCAAAGACCAATGTAATGGCTGTTTATCTCAAATGGAACTCTTGTAACTGACAGAGATTAGAATGAACTGGAGAAATATGGTGACTGTTTGATGTGCTATTATTATTTTCGATTATCGTGGATTAGACGGTTAAATATGTTCTCATTCTACCCTATCTGACTTGACGCAGTGTCAAAGGAAGTTGTGGTGCTTATCCAGAACAATGGAGAAAACAATTTGAAAGTTGATCTCTCATTTTCTTCATCTGGGAATGAGCACCAGACGAGAGAAATAAAAAAGTTACACACTGAGAAGGTAACAATTACTATAATCCGCTGATATATGTACTAGATAAAGCTTTGTAACTCTGACTCTTCTTTTTTCTCTCACTTATCCATGTTGCCATGCAGTCCACCATGACATGACGTTTCAATTTAAGCCAAAAACTTGAAAATATTTCATGAAATAGC
This sequence comes from Heliosperma pusillum, assembly GCA_022085475.1. Taxonomy (NCBI): domain Eukaryota; kingdom Viridiplantae; phylum Streptophyta; class Magnoliopsida; order Caryophyllales; family Caryophyllaceae; genus Heliosperma; species Heliosperma pusillum. Next base: position 10,104 of record JAIUZE010047729.1, on the reverse strand, counting down.
CGTGTCATTGTGTCAAGCACAAGAAAATATAATTCATGGTTTGTACTAGTGTACTAAATGAATTTGAGCATGGAATCATTCTCCTTGTGTTAATAGTATTCACCAAGTGTTCATAATTGGATATTTTTATTATTATTTGTAACTGGTATGTATGTTGCCTATACGAAGAATTGATTGGGTTCACCTAATTAATCGATTTATTTGTCAAGTTAGAGGTCATTGCGGTTTGAGTAGATAAATTATTCAAGGGTGTCATTGGTAAAATGGGAAACAAAAACGATGAAGCAAAGAACCCTCTGCCTTTTAATTTGGCTTTGCGTAGCCAGTAATAGCAGGTCAGCTATTGAATCACGATAAAGCTTCAGACGTCTATTTCTCCCATTGCTGCTTAAGTTTGCCTGTTTGGGTGTTAACTTGCCATTGAACCGTCTTTCGGTTATGAAAATTCAATTTGGAGTTCAAAAGGTGGAGTGGAATTATGTGACACGTCTCCAACTGCAACAGTTGGGCACGCATCAGTGTTTGACACGTCAAGCCGAGCTTCACTGACATAGCTTAATAATTTGGAGCTTAAAACTAAACAATTAAACGGACCAAACTTTTCTTATGTCTATGAACACCTATCAATTTCATTCAACTTTGCTTAAACTTCTCGTAGTGGGTCTGTTGTTTATTTCTTTATTTTCTAATAGAGGAAACTCAATATTTCTAGGTCATGACGGAATAAGCCAAATGTCTATGGAGAACTGTTTGGCTTCTTATTTCTTTGTAGTAGTTTCTCCATGTAGTTCATGACACAATTTCGCTATGGTTCATCCGGTAACAGCTTCTGAATTTTGAACACATAGGTTAGGTAGGGTAGATCCGGCTTCAGCCCTTTACCCGACAATTTACAGGAGCCTTCAAGGCATTGGAGTTATGTGGTCACGTCAGCTATTAATGGCTAACATGTTCAAAATCGGGAACCACTGAATAGTACCTCAGATTTTTTTTACATTGTGGTGGTGTAGGCCTTATCAATGGCTAACATGTACTAATTTGGCGAACCATTAAGGCATTGAGTAAGACTTCAAAACTTATTTCAAACATGTTTACTTTGTAAGAATTGTCAAAAGACTTCAAGTTCCTTCTACTATAAAGTAGATTATGGTGCAGCTTTTGTAGTCCTGCCCAGATGGTTAGTTTGCTATTAATGCAAGTTAGGAGGCATATGAATATATGATGGCACATTTAAGGCTGAGAACTTGGAATTTACTTTTTTCGTCTCATATGCTTGTTAGATGCCCAGTTGCAATTGTTTGAATATTAGCATATTTATTCTATGTTAGTCTCCCTGAATCTTCGAAAAATATCCCCATGTATTTAAGCACTCGGGTAAAAGGTTGTATACATGTGACCATGCTCAATACGCCTTTAAGGCACTGCTATTATCGTCGTTGTAATGCAAATTTCAGCTAGCTAGTTGGTAAAGATGTTACGAGGTGGTAGTTATGAGTCTTATGACCTAGGTTTGAGCATTAAAACTACCATTGTGATTCCCTTTAAAAAAGCCAAATTACGATCCACAAGTACTAATTTAATTAGTTTGCTCCCTGTGTCCGTATGTTTAGGTCAATATTCAACTCGCTAAAGCTGTAGGCAATGAGATCAAGCTGAACGCTGGAAACGGGTATTGTGTACTACATTTAGATGTAGGAGCTCCTACATTCCAAGGCAACTATTTCCAATTAGTTCAGTCATATTCCAGATTCATGACCCCCATGTATGGTGCCTACTTGATGTTATCTGTTAGTTTGGTAGCTGCAGGGGTTTGTGCGTGCTGTTGGTTCAGTAAGAGGACAAGAACCAACGACGTCCGTTACCAAGAACTCGAAATGAGTATGCCTGAGTCAGCTGCTGACGGGGACACAGCTGATGGTTGGGATGAGGTTTGGGACGATGACTGGGATGAGGAAAAGGCTGTTAAGTCGCCTGGTCAGAGCGTTTCTGCAAATGGCTTGACTTCCAGGACTCCCAAAAGAGATGGTTGGGAAGAGTGGGACGATTAGACGTGGATATGTCGGTTGTGAAAGACGAGTTACATAGCGAAACAAACGGACTGTATATGGGTTAAAACCATTTTTTGTGTGTTTATGTATGTAATGTTTGTTTGTAGCAAAACTGAATTGACATTCTTTTCAAAATTTTGACGTGCTTGGATAACAATGTACATGCAAAAGGTTGATGATTAACAGAAGTTTTGATCCATTATATCTACCTTTTCTTTTGTTAAAGTTTTGCAAGTAAAGCATTTTTCAGCTGGGTATTAATCATAGGCTGTTTTTGTGTCAGATAATATGAATTACTCTGTATTGTTAATATTTGGATGTCAGGTACTGGTAATTTAGTATGACTTGTATTATACTTCGTATATGATTGTAACCGTCTCAGTATTTTAAAATTAGTCGGGTTTTTGAAATGGGATGAAGATTGTTTTTACTAGTCTTTTTACCACCAAAACACTATATGTTGGTCTTGCTTTGGCTAGTACGTAACTTAGTCCAACGACTGCTCCTGATAAGTGAGAACACTTTCTTTTGCAAAAGCCAAAAGCAATCCATAATACTCAAGTTGCTAAAATAATGCAATGTTACATAATTCCACTCACTATCCCATAATTCTCATGTCTAGTCCCCTTAAATGTTCGTTTTTTACTTCTTACGGCACAAATACTCTTTTTAGTTTTACTAACTCTCGTCACAAAACCAAACAAATATACTTTCACGGTTAAAATAATTTTATCACAATGGACATTTTTTATCTTATTATTATCGATTTTCTATTCTGTTTTACTGTGACAACTTCTCCTATGAGAACTATTTTGTTTCGCCCAGCAACTTGGTATACTCTTCAATTTAATGAACACAAATTTTCATTTGAAATCGCAATGTTAAAACGTAGAAAATTTATAGATAAATTGCAGTAATGTAGTAGGGGTATGGTATGAATTAAGATAAAATGACTCTCAAGACTATCAAGACACAAGGATATGAATGTTAGCTAATTCCCACAGCTCAACACTGGAAATCAGACAACAAACTGGACTGACCAAGCTCACTCACCACAGCCTAGCACATGTGAACAACCTTGAATCAAACAACAAGACAAACAACCCACAGTCTGAGCACATAGAGGTTTGAACTTGCCCACAGACTTTGATCAATACCCACAGCCTAGCACAGGGTATCACCGGGCCTGACTCTCAATTACAGCAATGCACAAGTTGAAAAGATTTTTAAAATGAGAAGAATTCTCAGGTTTTTTCATTCAATCATAACTACCTTCTTACAAAAGAGCAAGGGTCCTTATATAGGCCTCAAGCTGTCTAATACAAACCCTAGAATCTCAACTAAGGGCCAAGATTAATCAGTAGGATGCAAACAAAGTACTGGCTACAATATACAGACTGGAGTACATAGAAAAATACTAAAACAGACAAAAGTGCAGGCATTTGACAGTGACATGCTTCAACTTGGCTTTGTTGTTAGGTGTTGGCTTGGAGCTTGTGGACGAGCTTCATTAATGCTCCTTTGACCTTCCTCTGCTTGGCTTCTAAGACTAGGTAAGACAACCAAAAGACTTTTGGAAATGGTCTCTCAATGTCTAACCCAAAATGACTTGCTTTATGCTTTTTGCTTTTCCTGCAAGACTGGTTTTGATTTGGATTTTTGGGATGGTTGGGGTGTGAACTGGACCTGGTTTCCTAGGACTTTTTTGGACTTAGATGGGTAAGGTTTTAGCTGGCCATGGTGGCAACTGGTGGTTCAAAGTGTGTTGGAAGTTGTGCCTCCCCCAAGTGGTTCCTGCTGAAGTGGTTTGTAGGAGTTTGTTTTGGTTTTGGTGGGTTTGTCTTTGGCTAGTACTGCCCGTGTCTTGGCTATCACTGTTATCCCCTCATGCCTTGTCTTGGCTATCAATGGCTTGCTCACTGGCTGTTCTTTGGCTACCCCTGTCTCTAGCCTTTGGCTAGCTCACTGACTGTCCCCTGGCTATCAATGGGTATCACTTGTCTTCCCCTGGCCTGCCCTCTATCCCCCATGTTGATTACTGCACTGCCCTGTCCCTCAGCTCCTGCTACAACCTCCCCTGGTTGAACTGGGCTTGTCCTCAAGCCTGTGGCCTTCTCATCTTCAGAATCCCCATAGTATGGACTGAGATCCCCCACATTGAAAGTGCCATAAACCCCATAGTCACCAGGTAGATCAACTTTGTAAGCATTTGGACCAATCCTTTCTATGATCTCAAAGGGACCATCAGCCCTAGGCATGAGCTTATTCTTCCTCCTGGCTGGGAACCTTTCCTTCCTCAGGTGAACCCATATTAAATCCCCTGGCATGAACTCCTTTCTGGCTTTAGGAGTTTTGGACTATTTCTTGTACCTTTCATTTGATCTCTCTATCTGCCTCTTGACTGTCTCATGTAGCTTCACCATCAGTTCAACCCTCCTCTTGGCATCAAAGTTTATCTCCTCCCTTGGTATGTTAGCTAGTTCTAAGGGCATGAGTGGGTTCACCCCATAGAAAACTTCAAAGGGACTGTGACCTGTTGCAGTTGATGGTGCTCTATTGAAGGCAAACTCAGCATGAGCTAGCTTCAGGTCCCAGTCCTTCAAGAACTTGCTAACTAGAAACCTTAGGATCCTCCCCAGTGTCTTCTTGGTGACTTCAGTCTGGCCATCAGTCTGAGGATGGTGTGAGGTACTGAACAACAGCTTGGTCTTCAAGAGCCTCCACAGGGTCTTCCAAAAGTAACTCATGAATTTGGTGTCTCTGTCTGAGACAATAGTATTTGGAACCCCATGTAGTCTCACAACTTCCTTTAGGTAGAGCTCAGTAACACTGGCAGCATCTTCAGTCTTCTTGCATGCTACAAAGTTAGCCATTTTGCTAAACTTGTCAACAACAACCATCACAGAATCTTTACCTCTTTGTGTCTTTGGCAGTGCAACAATGAAGTCCATGCTCACATCCTCCCATGGTTTGCTTGGCACAGGTAGTGGTATGTATGACCCAGCTTGGAAAGAGCTTTTGACCTGCTGGCATACTGAGCATCTTCTGAGGACAATGTGAACATCACCCATCATCTTTGGCCAATAGAACTGATCCTGCAGTATGTCAAGTGTCTTCTGGACCCCAAAGTGCCCCCTAGACCTCCTGAATGTACCTCCATAATGAGCAGATCCCTGTAAGAACCCCTAGGAATACATAGTTTGTTCCCCTGGAACAGGAACGCTTCCTACAGCATGTACTTGCTCCCCTGAGCCCTTCCTTTCTGAGCCTGTGTGATCCATTCCTCAGCAAAATCAGGATTCTCTTTATACAATTCCTTCAAGAACTCAAAGCCTAAGACTCTCTGCTCCATGACTGACAATAAGGAGTGCCTCCTTGACAAGGCATCTGCCACAACATTCTGCTTCCCATCTTTGTACTTGCTAGAAAATGTAAAGGATTGCAATAACTCAACCCACTTGGCATGCCCGTGATTTAGCTTGTGCTGACCACTAATGTACTTCAGTGCTTCATGATCTGAGTGTAGGACAAAAGGTTTTGGCTTCAAGTAGTGTCCCTAATGCATGTGTGCCCTGATGATAGCATAGAACTCCTTGTCATAAGTAGAGTATTTAAGCTTTGCCCTATTCAGTTTCTCACTAAAATAAGCAACTGGCTTCTGACCCTGGATCAAGACTACCCCAATGCCAACCCCACTGGCATCACACTCCACCTCAAACAGCTGATCAAAGTCAGGCAACTTCAGAATTGGGGTCTCACACATCAGTTTCTTAATCCTCTCAAAGGACTGTTGGGCACCCTCAGTCCACTGGAACTCTCCCTTCTTCAAGCACTCAATAATAGGTGCAACAATTGAGCTGAAGTTCTTGATAAACCTTCTGTAGAATGATGCCAACCCATGGAACCCCCTGACCTCATTGATGGTTTTAGGAGTAGGCCAAGTTTGAATAGCTACCACCTTTTCTTGGTCAACTGATATTTCTCTCCCTGATACAATGTACCCTAGAAATGCAACCTCCTCAACCAAGAAGGTACACTTCTCCAGCTTCTCAAAAAAATTTTATTCCTTCAATATCATGAACACAGTCTCAAGGTGCCTGAGATGCTCACCCTTGCTGCCACTGTATACTAGGATGTCATCTAAGTAAACCACAACAAACCTTCCCAAGCAAGGTCTCAACACCTCTGTCATGAGCCTCATGAAAGTGCTAGGTGCATTGGACAATCCAAAGGGCATCACAAGCCACTCATACAACCCATGCTTGGTTTTAAAAGCAATCTTCCATTCATCCCCTTCCCTGAGCCTCACTTGATGGTATCCCTGCCTTAGATCAATTTTTGAGAAGTAACTAGCACCACTCAGTTCATCAAGCATATCATGTAGCCATAGAATGGGGAACCTATACTTGACTGTTATGTTGTTGATGGCTCCATTGTCAGTGCACATCCTCCAGGTATCATCCTTCTTAGGTACCAACAGAGCAGGCACATCACAAGGCCTTGGGACTCCCTCACAAACCCTTTACTCATCAGCTAGCAGCTGGATCACTCCTGTAAGCAGGTCTGTTTGGCACTACAGAGCGTGGGACTAGATCAATGTGATGCTCAATACCCCTTAGAGGTGGTAGCCCATCTAATAACTCCCTTGGAAAGACCTCCTTGTATCTCAAGATTAAAGGTTCAACTTCTGCAGGTATCTTGGAGTTTTCCCCTTCTGTAACCTCCTTAGACAACAAGATGATTATGGGCTGCTCTTACTTCATTTCCTTAAGCATGGATGCCTCGGATAAGAACAATACTTCATTGATCTCCTCTGGCACATTAGGACTCCCATAACTTCTCTGGTTGGGTGGTAGGGTTTCAAGGTGATCTTCTTCCCCCCATGTCTGAAACTGTAGGTGTTATCCTTTCCCTGGTGAGTTGTGTTCCTATCAAATTCCCAAGGTCTCCCTAACAGCATGTGACAAGCATCCATAGGAATCACATCACACAGCACCTCATCCTTATATATCTTCCCAATGGAGAAGGGAACTAAGCACTGCCTATCCACCCTCACCTCAGCCCCCTTGTTAAGCCATCTCAGTTTGTAGGGGTGTGAGTGTTCTTGAGTGACTAAGCTCAGCTTACTCACTAGGGTGATGGAAGCCACATTAGTACATCTCCCTTCATCAATTATCAAATTGCAGACCCTCTCCTGGATTGTGCATCTACTCATGAATATCAAGGACCCTTGGTCATCCTCTAATGGTGCATGTTGAGAATGCATGACCCTCCATAGGACTAAGTTGTGGCCTGTATCAGGGTGGGCCATAACCAAGTCCTGCCCTGGTTCCTCCTTAGCTATTACCTCCTCCAAAACTAAACTCTCATCAACCTCATACTCAACCAGCCCCTCCCTCTCCCATTCTTCTACCTCCATGAGTGTCATAGTCTTCTTAGAAGGGCAATCCTTCCTAAAGTGGCCAGAGCCCTGACACTGGAAGTATCTGATCTTGTTTTCAGTTGGGGTGGGGTTACACTTGGAGTTCACAACTCCCTTTCCCTTGTCAGTGGTGGACTGGGTGGTTGTTTTAGGGGACTCCCCAATCTTAATACCACTATAAGGCTTGTAAACAGGTCCAACAGCAGGTTTAGGCACAGTTGGTTTGGTCTTTTCCATCTTCTCATCCCTTAGTGCTAGGTTGACAACATCATCATAGGACCATAGGGGTTTCATTCTGACCCTAGCAGCAATGCTTCTATCTAGACCCTCTAAGAATCTGGCAATTCTTTGCTCTGGTTTTTCATTGACCTCACACTGGAGTGTCAACTGTTGAAAGTCCCTCAGGTATGCCTCAATAGGTCTCTCTTCTTGTTTAAGCTTAGACAGTTTGATAAACAGGTTTTTGGGTGTAGTCTTTGGTGACAAACTTACTTAACATTTTCTTTTTAAGTTTTGACCAAGACCTAAGGGGTTCTTTCCCTTCCTTAATTCTCTGGTGTTTCAGATTATCAAACCATAAAGATGCATACCCTTTTAGTTTTAACACAGCAACTTTAAATGATTTAACATCAGTGTAGCCTTTGTATTCAAATACCTTTTCAACATCCCTAATCCACTTCAGGGATTTCTACCTTGAGATGCTTGTCAGTGTGATCTGGGACCTCCTCATAAGTTCTGTTGCTTTCTCCTAAGTCTGATCCTTCCTCCTCTTGCAGGGGTTGACCCCTCCCATTCCCATGTGGCCACAACCTCTGCCTCTGCCTCTAGGGCGTGATCTTCCTCTTACTGGGTTTGGGATGTTCTCCATGACAGTATTTAGAGCAGCTAGCACCACATTGACATTGTCTGCTAACTGGTCCACCTTCCCTTCAATTCCTGCAAGCCTCTCTTCACTCATTGAGATATTTTTTGTATTTTTGTTGTAGTTAGGGAAATAATGAACTCACAACCAAAGCTCTGATAACCAAATTTGCAGTAATATAGTAGGGGTATGGTATGAATTAAGATAAAATGACTCTCAAGACTATCAAGACACAAGGATATGAATGTTAGCTAATTCCCACAGCTCAACACAGGAAATCAGACAACAAACTGGACTGACCAAGCTCACTCACCACAGCCTAGCACAGGTGAACAACCTTGAATCAAACAACAAGACAAACAACCCACAGTCTGAGCACATGGAGGTTTGAACTTGCCCACAGACTTTGATCAATACCCACAGCCTAGCACAGGGTATCACCAGGACTTACTCTCAAATACAGTAATGCACAAGTTGAAAAGATTTTTAAAATGAGAAGAATTCTCATGTTTTTTCATTCAATCATAAGTGCCTTCTTACAAAAGAGTAAGGGTCCTTATATAGGCCTCAAGTTGTCTAATACAAACCCTATAATTTCATCTAAGGGCCAAGATTAATCAGTAGAATGCAAACAAAGTACTGGCTACAATATACAGACTGAAGTACATAGAAAAATACTAAAACAGACAAAAGTGCAGACAAAAGTCCCGGCTACCTCCTCGCTCGTAAGACTGGAATGTCGGAACGAGGAGTTGTATCCTTATTGCTTAATTGCATGTTTTAGTGGGCATATGACGACGTTGTTGGGAGGTGAACGCTTTGCGTTGATCGACCCGGCCGTCAAATGTTGTATACTTGCGAGGTGGTGTCATTGCATGTAGCGTACCGCTTGTTTATGATGCTTGTGCTCTTTTCCTCCTCTTTCGTGAAGGTTGACCGAATTTGGGGTACTCGGTTTCTATGTATGGCCGAGTCTTGGATGCGAAATGTTTATCGCATGTCGAATCGGAAAATGTGATTCCGAGAGTCTGGCCAGGTTTAGACTAGGACCGTATTATTATCATCGTTCTACCAGGAGGAAATTAGTCTACATATACGAAATGTTAATCGTGTATGCGTTCAGGGAAATGTTTATCCCGTGGATGCAATTTTAATCATAACGGCAATGTACATGGTGCTAGTGTGTTGGACCAATTTTACGTGATAATGTGCTTTACTCGATATATCATATGCGTGTAATTGTGTGCCTTAGTCTTACTATAGCTAGCAACAATTATGAGAAGAAAGATCAAAGTTATAAGAACTTTAGGCATAACTTTGATAAAGTGTGTGAGACAAAGTTATAACAACTTCAGCAATAACTTTGGAAGTTTACATGGAAGTTATAGCTACCAGTCATAACTTTAAAGAAAATCGCTTCAAGCAAGATCTACCTCAAATAACACAAGACTCAAGATGGAGGGTCTTTGTGATCAAGATGAAGAGATGATCCGTATACTGAAGATCTTTTTGAAGATTAGATAGTATAGGTCGTCAATCGGTAACTATTCCATTCGAGAGATTTCAAGTTCAAAGTTATAGCTTTAGCCTATAACTTTGGATAATAAATGTTGATGCATGATTTTGGAAATAAAATGTTTTAAATGTTTTCAAAAGTGAAAGAGTATTTTTATATTTATCAAAAGTTTTAATAGAGAATATATTTATGAGATTCTATTGGTTAGTAATACAACTTATGGGTTGTCATGCTACCTAGGGTTTTTAATATATTC